>PVJH01003947.1:0-85000 GCA_004026705.1 Nesogale talazaci
CCAGGGTTTCTGAAGCTGCTGGTTTGGTGGCTTCATTATTAGTCCTTCGGACAAGTGCTTCCCCCCATGCCTCTTGGTTTTCCTCCCTCTTCTTTGCCCCAGAAGGGATGGGGAGACACCAAGAGTTGAACCTTAAATGGCCATCCCCAAGCTTTTAAGATCATAGTTACTATGCATCAAAGAAAGAGGAATAAAGTCTTTGTGTAATATGTTTGCCAATGGATCTTGCTGACCCAACCCTTGCCCCCAGAACCAGCTACTCACTCCCTCGAGGTGCTTAGCCATGGCTCAGAAGTTTTCAGAAACTTTGTTTCTTGTATATGCTGCTATATTCGTGGATATTCTTGCTATATAAAATACCTATGTGGCCTGTATGACCACAAGGTGTCAAAGGAATCAGTTATGAGGCTCCAAAGAACTAAAAACCCTAAGATTGTGTGCCCACCTTCCTTATATGATCACTGACTACAAATGTGTGCATAAGCACGTGGTGAAGACAGCTGATGGTGCCTGGCCATCAAAAGAAATAGTGTCTGGGGTCTTAAAGGCTTGAAAGTAAACATGCGGCCATCTAGCTCAGAACCAACAAAGCTCACATGGAAGCAGCACACCAGCCTGTGTGACCACGAGGTGTCAGAGATCACGTATCAGACATCAAAGAACTACAAATTGTAGCACTGTAAATAGGACCCAAAGCCCATCAATAGGTGAAGCGATATCCCCTTACAGAGGGTTCACAAGGGTACAGTGTAGCAATAATGAAATATGCAACTTTTCTCTAGCTCTTTTTCTTTTTTTTGGGGGGGGGCATCACTGCCCTCTGGTGGGAATGGGAGGCCCAGCCTTGCTCCTGGAGAGCTGCTGTTGGATTTGAACTGCCAAGCCAGAGGGCCAGTCCCGTACTCAACCACTACACCACTGGGGCTCAGCCCCTTTCCTCTATCATGATCCCAATTTTACCTTACAAATCCAGCTAGACCAGGGGATGTACACTGGAGCCGGATACATGGGGGCTTCAGAACAGATGAACCCTTTAGGACCAGCGGTGAGAGTGGTGATACCGGGAGGGTGGAGTAGAAAGAGGGAACCAATTACAAGGATCTACATATAACCTCCTCCCTGGAGTATGGGGAAGTGGGTGAAAAGGCATATCAGACAGTGTATGATGTGACAAAATAATAATTTGTAAATTATTAAAGGTTCATGAGGGAGGGTGGGAGAGGAAATATGGGGAGCTAATACCTAGGACCTAAGTAGGAGGAGGATGTCTCAAAAATGATGATGGCAACAAATGTACAAATGTGGTCTGCATACAATTGATATATGTATTGATCATGATAAGAGTTGTATGAACCCCCAGTGATTTTGTAAAAGATACACACACACACACAAATACCTATGTGGAAATATCCTTCGTCAGCTCCATGCACACTCATGGGTGTCATCCCATCCTTGTTCTGTGTGAGTATCTAACAGTGGAGCCACATAGGGCTTGCTGTACTTGCAGAACTGTGTCCTCAGAGTAATTACCTTTGCTGCCTCTTAACTCATCTGCTCCTTCAAGTGCCCTCCCCTGCCTGGGTCAGTACGTGCTGACCACCCCTTCATCTCCCTTTCCCAAGTGAATCGGTACCGGCCATCTCAGTAGTGATTACCCTTGCTTCTCCTCCTACCCCTGGTAATCTTTAAAGAATGCTACTGCTGGGGTTTGCAAACCTTGCCTTGGGTCTTTATAGCCATGCTGTCTTCACTATACCGGTTCTCTTTAGTGGCTGCCTTACACTTCACTCAGTACATCTCACATTATGAGCTGTGTTGCATACCCGTTGTTATTCTTGAACGGTGCACAGTAGTCTATGGAGCTGCAAACTGTATCTTATCTGATGGGAAATAGAACTGTTTCCATTATTTTGCTACTGTGAGTCATGTTGTGATGCACACCCCCCCTCCCCCCAGCCCCCACTGTCAACAGGTTCGTTCTGCCTCAGAGCCACCCCCAAGGGCAGAGGAGAACTGCTCACGAGGGTTTGGGAGGTTGGAAATCCTTAGGAAGTGCACGGCTTTGTGTTTCTCCCGCAGAGCCACTGGGGGGTTCAGACCACTGCCCCCCCTCCCCCAGGGCTTCTTGTGATGACCATGAGAGTCATGGCTTGTCCCACAGAGCTACTTCTCCAGGATCCAGAGAACCCTCCGGGTGGGATGGCCGCAGAGACTTTGGTCTTAGTGCTTCACGCTTAGGAACAAAGGTCCAATCCAGCAGGCTTAGCTGTTTCGGTACTGCAGGGTTCACATTCAGGATATGCTTACGCGGCCCTCATACACAGCAGCCAAGCACATACACCGTGTGCAACTGTGCGGGCACGGACAGGTAGAAAAACAAAAGCCAATGAGTAGGTGGGTGGAGCTGTATACACAGACAGGGACGGGGTAGAGCTACTAAGCCCACTCCCAGGAAAAGAGCTGGTTTGGGTTAATACACATCTGTACCTCTTTTTCTTGCCTTTTACAAAGCTTTCAAGTGTTCCACACTGGACTGACTGAGTCACTATCTTCCTGCTGTCTCGGACTCTTGAGACACGACCACGGTATCTTCTTAACGTGACAGCACACTTGTACACACATCCCCCATGGAAGACCGTGGAGCCGTGGTGACGGTCCGACAGTCAGGGAAAGGCTGTCCATTCTGTGAACCATATTTGCTTTTGAAAAGGAATTCCTGAATTCACTGCACTAAACTTGTTTTTTCAATCTATTTGGACTGCTAGTTGAAAAACAAAACAAAAAAGAGACTAGCGATAAAATGATTAATTAAATTTACTTTGGTAACAAATGAGGAAAACAGCCTGAAAAGAGATATAATAAAGTGAAGTCATGGAAGTAAGAGAAAATTATACACACATACATACATAAATATGATGGGGCTTCAAAAAACTTGCAGAGAAATTCTTTAATCGTTTAATTGCATTTGCCCACAAATTTTCCGAAGCCCCCTTGGGCGTCTGTGCACACAAAAGTATAGAAACAAAAACTCTACTGAATAAGATACACACTTTAAATCTATTCTTAAGGGATTTACTTTTCTAACTAGTAATGGCATAAGGGGTGCACACCAATGGTGAACCTCCAGGATATTTAAGAACATGCAGTAATACTCAAAGGAAGGCTGCTTCTGTGACTTTTGGTCACTTGCATTCCTAATTGCACCAAGGCACCTCTCTCCCTGACTGTCTTGCCATTGCTAAGGAGTTCTCCAAGTGCAGTTTTATGGCTTTGCATTCCCTGCAGATTTCATCACAAACTTTAAAATAAGTTTACTTTCTAAATAACCAACCAGTGTAGCAGAAAAATGATACAGATACTGAGATATAAAGGGAAAAAAATCCCTCTTCCCATTTCGAGAGATAATCAATGTTACTATCTTGGTGTTTTATTTTTTTCATCATTGGGGGTGTGTGCAACTCCCATCACAATCCATACATTGATTGAATCAGGCATGTTTGTACGTATGTTGCCTTCATTCTTTTCTAGACATTTATGTTCTGTTGAGTCCTTGGTATCAGATCCTCTTCCCCACCTCCTTCCCCCACCCTCAAAACTGCTAAGATTGTCCATTGTTATTATTTTCATCTCCCGCACTGACCGCTGTCTCCCTTCCGCCATGTTTCCTATTGTTCTTGTCCCTGGAGAGGGGTGTATAGTTATGTGATGATCATTGTGATCGATTCCTTTCTCCCTTCCTCTCCCCCACTTCCCTCTCCCTTTCTGGTGTCACTGTTCCCACTCCTCTTCCTGGAATCTGTGTGTCCTGAGCTATCATCTCTTTCTATACCTGTGTACATGTTCCAGTCTAGCCTGAAGTGAGAAGCAGCACTGAAGGCATGGTAGTGGTTATTGGGGGCTCTTACCACAATCCAGCCATCCATCCATTGTGTCAAGCACATTTGTACATATGTTTCCATCATTTAAAAAACATTTTCTTTCTACTTGAGCCCTTGGTATCAGTTCATTTCCCCCACCCTCTCTCCCTCCCCTCTTCATGAACCCTTGATAATTTATAAAAAAATTTTTTCCCATGTTTTACACCAACCACTACCCTCGCCTCACCCAGTTTTCTGTTGTGCACCCTCCCGGGAGGGGGCCATATGTAGATTCTTAGTGTATGTTTTATTCACAGTCATGAGTCTATTTTGTTCAGCAGTCTGATTTTCTTACCTATAAACATATATCCAACTTCCCTGTGTAGTCTTCCATGTATGGCCATACCATAATATATTATACTCATTCCCTATTCTTGAGATACTTCAAAGTCTTTCATATTGAGGAGCTTAGGCCGTGCTTGTGGGAAAATTTCATTATCTTTTAATTCCACAGTCCTCGACGAGCTTTTTGAACTCTCTTTGTATTAGAAACCCCTGCAACCTTATTCCACTTGTCTTTGGGGTAAATGGCTAGGCGCTGACTTGCTCAGTACAAATGACACGGGGCCTTTTGAGCAGCCGCATCAAGTTCTTCTCTGGAAGCAAGGCTGCGACTGTTACCTCCTTCACTCACTTCTCAGTCCCACAGGAGCAGGGTGGGCTTCAGAATGAGCTCAAAAGATAAGAAAGTCTCCACCAACTTTTGAAGCTCCCTCATACAAAACAAAACCATAAAACAAACCTCTGAGGGGGAGCCTCCAATGTGTCAGTTCTCTGCAATAGCAGCGAAATGGGTGGGAGCAGCAGCAAAGAAGTCGTTAAATACACCAGGGGAGCCATGATGGATTTTGGCCACTGCCGTGCAGAAATGAGCCTTCTGACACCCACAGTGTGTCAGATGCGGGACTGTAAGAGGCCTGTGGGGCCGGGAGGGATCAGCCAGGGGTAGACAAAACCACAAAGCAAACCCAGCAGGAAAGCCATCCACAGGCCCACTGACCCAGGTAATGTCCCTGGAACCCAGCTAGGAGAGCAGAGCCGGTGGGGAGGCCGACAAAGCCAGTTTACCCGAGACTGTGCAGCTGCAGAGTTTATTTTTTACCATTTTACTGCCTCGGCCCTTCAAAAATAAGCCACAGTTTTCTGCATTCTCCCCCAAACACTCTTTTTTAAATCTCTGCCAATCTCATAGTTTGTGAATCCGCTAATTCTCCTATTCGTCCTCCTTCATCTTCTGTTCCCATCTACCCCTTAATACATGCTGAGTTCTTAAAAAGAGTGGTTGTTTATGAGCAGGACAATAGCATTTAAGGAAGGGCCCAAGTAAGAATCACTTACAGGAACATCTGGTGCTTTTACTCTGATGGCCATGAAACGGCTCTGCCCAACAGAGATGCCAATGTCATTTACTTGTAACTTGTGGAGAAATGGGGAGACAAGCAACTGAAAAAGAAATATGCACCAAGAAGAACTCTACCATGAAGAAGGTGTCACTTTGCATTTCAAACGCCCCAGCTTGACCTTATGAAAAGAGAGCACTCCATCCCCTAACACATTTCTCCCCACCCCTTTCAAAATTTAAGTTATCCAGCTTGTGGCTATATTAAGTTTAGTTTTACCATCATTTTGGGTCTTCTGAAGTAAAAATAAAATTAAGGGTTATATTCATTATTTTTAAATGAAACTGTTATAAAACATGTTTATTTTTTTTAAAAAAACTTTCTAAAAATGCTAAAATATTAAATTCCCAACCACAGTGAACTTTACTTATTTATAACAAAATGACTCTGTTTCTCACTAAGGACTTAGCCACTGCTGGAAGCAGTAGCCATTTTCCAAGAGTGACGAAGCAGGCAGGGCGCCACCGTGTCCCCCACTGGGCCCGGCGACTACAGACACGGGTTCCACGAAGAATGTGCCACTCGTTCTGCGCGTTCACCCACAACACAGCTGAGTCGAGAGCGTCCGAGTCTTGCCCGCACCTGAGTGTGGAGGCAAGATCACACACACACACACACACACACACACACACACACACACACACACACACTGGCCACCGCAGAGGCCACCGGCAGGAAGACGACAGACTCTGCCCAAGACACAGGGACTCACGACTTTTCTTTGAGCGGCAATCTGCGCACCCATACACGGTTCACTGGCATTGGGGATTTAAAGTAAGTTCCTGGCGTCGTTTCTTCCATGTCTCTATATCTGAAAAAAATCCAACCCCCAGGTCATGGCATCTGCTGTGGCTCGTCAAAAGCTTCCACGCAGGCTCCCGGTGATCATTCATTCCGACTTCCCTGGGGAGTGTCCCAGCCAGGACCTGACCACTGCAGCCCAATGCCCGCCTTTCGCCCACGGAGCACCTGGTGGACTCAAACTGCAGACCTGGTGGTTAGCAGTCCCACTCACCCACTCAGCCATAACCATGGCTCCAGTACTTTCAGAAAGGAGGCAATTTCACACATTCCCAGGAAAGCCATGTTAGGTGATACTGAGTTCTCTATTTCATAATTAGCCTTAGTTTACTGTACTTGCTGTACACCAAGCTACATTGTTATTTCACTGGAGCCTACATGCTAGACGCAACATCAAGTGCCTCAGCTTAAGACATCACCCCACTGACGACCTTCCTGGCAGCCGCAACATGTGTTTGACAGGTACTGACACCTGTAGTATGTGCAGGAATCCAGAGTCCTCTAGGTGGGATTATCACTGTTTCCCATCCTAACACCAAACCGACAAGGCAGAACTGGGTGAGCTCAGTGCTGCACAATCGCTGAATCCACAGGGCTCCCTGCCCTGCCTGGGAGTAAACCATTCTCACTTCTTTCCAAATTACTATCATTCCTTCAGTGACAATGACTACACAAATCATTTCCTTTGGAAAGGAGTCACTATTGTTCTTTTCTGACATGCTAAATAACCCCTATTCTTCTAGTATTTACTTTTATTTCAAAAGCAGAAATTTTCTGTAACACCTGCATTCTGTATCCTTACTGAAATCAAGAGGGAGGAATGTTTTTTTTAATTTGTAGGAAAAAAATGCATATTATCACGTCGAGATTTCTTTCCCCCGACTCTCAAACTCAAAAATCACCCTACAGCGCATTCACCCACCAGTTGCACAGTTCAGTTTTGTTGCCGTTGCCGTTGTTGATCACAGAGACCTTTCTGGGTGCTTTCTATTTGCTGCAAGGCTTGGGTTTTAAGTTCTGTGTTCATCAGTCTCTCTGAGTTGCAATATTCTCTAAGGTTTATGAAGATGACTCTGGTGTTCCCAATAAACTTTAATGGGCATTTTTCCTACCTAATACCACTGCTAAAAATTATTAACCTATAAAAGGTGGGGTTAATGAGCTTCTTCTCTAACTCAGACCAAAGCACTGACCCCGATTCTGTGAGTCTGCCTTCCCAGCCAGTCTTACATAATTAAGTTGTACGGTCTCATAATAGTTCCTATCTTCACAGTTAATTAAAAAGAATGCCACCTTGCCTTCTGCACAACAGAAGTCACACAATTAACATTTCTTTTAAAAATGTTTAAATGTCTACTACAGAAAACAAACACACCAACCACCCCCAAAAACCCCCAAACCAGAAAATATCAAAAAGAGGGCAACACAAAGTCAACCGCAATCATAATACCCAGGGAGTAGCACCATTAGCTACTAGTAATTTCCTACTAGTGAAAAAGAGCTACAAGTTAATTTTCTAGGCATATCTAGGCAAACCTGATCCACACACATTTTTCATACATATACATATGTATTTAACTGGATGCCTCTTGAATCTAGTCTATAACTCCAAAGGAGACCTCACTAGCCTTAAAACACCAAATTAAAACAGCTCATAGCCTCGGATCTTACCTGCTGAGTAAGCATTTAGTAATCATTGCCTCCATAACTCCTGACATTGGAACCAGTTTGTGGCCTTCATCCCTCCAACCGTCAGGGTCTAAACTCCTTCTGACTCACAGCCGCCACGATCCACTCCAAACCCACCCCACTGCCACCAGCTCCTGGGGATACCCGGTAAGGGGGAACAATGGCTCCGAAGAGGGTTCTTGGCTGTCACCTCCATTGACTCTGCTATCCGAGAAGCTCCTCTTCATGCCACCTGATCACATCCCCTTATTAGGTCTTCACTCAATTTATAATACCTTTCTTGCTTATATCCATACAATGCTTACCATTAAGCATTAATGCTTTGACCTTAAGAAAAAGTCCAAATTACTACCACTCTCTCTAAAATTAGGATCTTGATATTTACAATATGCCACCTCCCTTCCCCTAGAGAAGCCATGTACATTCTTAAAAATGTAAGGAACTTGAGGCTGAAAGTTTGACAATGAGACTGTGTTAGGCTTGAGTCCTAGTGGCATAAGCAGGGGCTTATGTCTTGGGCTGCTAAGCACAAGGTCAGTTGTTAGAAAACAACAGACCTTCCAAGGGTCTTTCTACTTCCAAAACAGAATTATTATTCCAGAAACTTCCCTAGTTCTACCCTGCCCTATACAGTCACTGTGTGTCAGATGAATTTTTTAAAGGATTGAACAAGGAATGCTATGCTGAAATAAAAAAGGGTGTAAAAAATATTACTATGCCATTCACACTTTATACTATAAAAACAAAACGCCATACCTGACTTGTGGTTTTTTCCATCATTACTGATAATATTTTTTAAAAGCCAACTCTGTATACAGTTCTGCAGCATTTATAAGATATTCTGTAATGGCCCGAGTACAGAGATCCAGTTCTGCTAAGCATTTCATTTCCAGCTGACCCCAAGGCGTCTCGATACTGAGTCTCTGGGGTCCAACTGAATGTTGTAGTGACATCTGACTTGACCTTATTTGTGACCATGTAGTCACCGTGACAGGGGCAGGTTGGCTGAAACATCTATTATACTCCTTCCCAACATACAACGCTGGAAAACATGTGGTGACCCACACATCATCGCTGGCTTTAGAGCATGACCAAAGTATGTACATACGACAGTTAATTATTTTGGTAGCCCAGGCATTTCAAACAACATTTCTCAGCGGAAGTTACCCTTACTAGCTCTCTTTTTAAAATATATAGAGAAGAAACAGGATGTCATATATGCTAATGAACTTTAGTCCCTTTACTTTTTTTTTTTTTATTTAAAAAAGAATTTTTTTTTGGTGGGCATCACTGCCTCTGGTGGTCGTGGGCACTACCCAGTGCCGCTCCTGAGAACCGCCCCTGGATTAGAACCGCTAAGACTGCGGGCTGCAGTTCCGCATTCAATCACTTACACCACCGGGGCTCAGCCCCAACCCTTGACTTTTTAAATACTTTTAGGTTTGGCGATTAAAATCACTTAAGCTATAAATACCTGGTAAACAAAACATTGTTTCCCTCAGAAACAGCCAGAAGACATTTCCCCATAATTCTGTGCTGCACACCACTGTAGCCATTTGTTTTATTCTTGCTGTTCTTCGAAAAAATTCCTGTGAGCCACTGGCTGCCAACAGCAAGCCTCCTGGGTAGTGTACACAGTCTCTTGTCCTGTAGACGCTGCCCTAAGGGACCTTGGCGACAAACAACCCTTGGCTGCTCTTCGATGCTTTGGGCCTGGCTAATTTCTGCTCTCACTAAACTAGGCTCCAAACTGGGATTCGAGGTACTTTTGGGAAACCCGGAGGCACAGTGGCTAGAGTCCACATAGGCCAAGTTATCATGTCCATCTACAGCAAGCTTCAAAACAAGAAGCATGTGTTTGAGGCCTTACACAGGGCCAGATACAAGTTCCCTGGGCACCAGAAGATCCACATTTCCAAGAAGTGGGTCTTCACCAAGTTTAATTCCGATGAGTTTGAGGACATGGTGGCTGAGAAGCGCCTCATCCTGGATGGCCGTGGAGTCAAGTACATGCCTTACTGTGGCCCCTTGGACAAGTGGCAGGCCCTGTATTCATGAAGGCCTGGGTAGCCCTGCGCCGCCTCACTTATACCCACCAGATCACCAAATAAAATTAAATTTCCTGATTAAAAAAAAAAATCCCTATGAGCTCAGGGGAGGTCTGACTAGGCCAGGAAGGTCGTCACGGGGAAGGCTGGGCGGGGCTGACCCAGGGCTGCTGACCATTTCAGAGAAGCCTTTTCTTAGTAAGGCCAGCTCAATGGCATACTGCCTAACCCACAAATGCTCCAGGTGGAACATTTTCAAGCATTCCAGGATCTTATGTTAATCGTTAGTGGCCCCTGGGGGATGGGAAGCTTCCTCTTCGCCATACTGCAGCCGGCTGGCGTCCTGTACTGACCATCGAACACAAACACCCAGGAACGTGCATCCTTTCATGAAAAACAACTAGCTGTGCCATGAAGACAGGCTTGGAGATATTCTGGTAGATTTGTTTGGAATATGCTTGTGACCACAACAAATAGGGCAGCTCACACTATTGAAACACCTTTGCAGATTTCTGGGGCTCCTCTACGCGATGTGTCTTGATAGCATTGAAAATACCTGCAGGCTTTTTGGTTTTTCTTTTAAGAATCATTTTATTTGGGGCTCATACAACGCACCACAATCCACACATCCATCCATTGTATGCAAAGCACATTTGTATATCTGTTGCCATTATCAATCTTAAAACATTTTCTTTCTCCTTAAGCCCTTGGCATTAGCTCCTTTTCCTTGGCATTAGCTCCTTTTCCCCCTACCTGCAGTTTGACATGTATGAAAGACCCCATCCCTCCACTGATCTTGCAAATTCCATTTCACAAGTACCTGTAGAGGTAAACACTCATTTTGCTTTATGTAGTTTCTGCCAGGCCATCAGCTGCTTACCACACTCTTTCAAATGATTAAGACCTTTTTTCACCTTAAGTACCCACAATTTTATAGCTGCAATTCCTCCTGTATACTGACACCAAATCCTACCCTGTCCTAATCCCAGTTGTATCCTGTCCCGTGAACAAGCACGGCTGAACAAGTGCTGATCTACTCAAAAGCGCCATAGGTTTCACACGAAAGCAATGAAACGCTACGGACCTCAAGGTTACGTAACGCAGAGCCAAAATACTCCCCGGGAATCCAAGAAAGTGATATGGTTTCAAAACAAACCACCTCCTCCCCACTCAGAGAAATCCAGCATCTTGGGGTGCTGAAATATCAAAGGTTTATGCAGTTGGAAAAAAATTAAAAGAATCCTGAAAAATCTGGCACATTGTAACTCCCAAATGGGGCATGCAAGGTGTAGAGATGACAGTATTGGCACAATGAGATTCTATGAAAAAGAGCTTGACATTGTAAAAGTACTGCATTAACAGACTTGCAGGGTATCACAAACTCTAAAGTGCTTCCCAAAATGCAGGGGTAAAAGTAAGGCCAGCATGTGACTTAACCAGGCACCAAATTACTGCTATGAACGGCCATCAGACTGGCGTGCGGAGGCCCCCGGCTGCGGCATCGAGCTGGGCCGCACGCGGTAAGCTGATCCTCAGGCTTGTCTTCCAGGTCCCTCTGGCTGTGCAGGAACCACCGAATTCGCTCGGATCAGAACCGCAGCTGCAGGAGACACTGCTGCTACCCTCGGGGAGCTTCCAGGAGGCAGGCCACATTGCCCCTTTGCACCAGGCAGTGCACTGGGATTTTTGTTTGTTTGTTTGCTTGTTTTTTGGGGGGGCCCCACTGGGGTTTTTTAAGGTCATGACTTAATAATAAATATATCTCACAAGGACACGAAACAATTATGCAGTTAGACACTTTAAAAGTTATGGTAAGCAGCACTTGCATGCATGCTTTCTGCATTCATGTAGCATTAGTATTCGATTTGTCCTTTCCACAGCACCTGTGCAGTTCTGATACTCGTGGGACTGCTGAGTAACTAGCACAGCATCTCACTATCCAAGATGTACAGAACTAAAACATCTGCAAGGTTTTCTTCAACTATAGCACACTGAATGTAATATGTATACAGAAGAAATAACAAAATAGGAAATAATATCAAAATAGTACATCACATCTATGTATGAAACTAAGGGCCTTTAGATTACCAAGAGAATGGCGGGTAACATTCCACGAACTGTAATAACTAAACGGAGCCTGGTGTGACCTTTTCTTATACGGTAGTTTGGTTTTATTTTTGACACATGAACCAATGTGGGCACCTCACCACTTTCTTGCCTGTTGTCCTCTTTGTGTGTGGGGAAATGGCCTTTGATTCCTGGCTTGGTTCTAGGTGCAAATCTACACCTGTTAATCTACTAAAATCTGTCTTAAAGAACAAAGATACATTTGGGCATGTCTGTTCGGTTTACGTAACTGAAAACAAACAAACATTACTCATTCAAATGATACATGCTCTTGCACTGCCTTACGCTAACGGGAATTCCTGTGGCATACCAAACACTTAGCACTTTGTCAATGGACAGCATTAGATCAGCTCTGTGAGGCATGGAACAATACTGTGTGTATGGCAATAAACTCAGTATCCAATTACAAACTAGAAATGAATCAAGACATTAAAAAAATCACTTTAAGTGAGCCTTTAGAATTTGTCTTGAAAAAAGTTAAATTGTGCGAAACAGATTAATTCTTCCTTCATATTGACCCTCTTCTAGGGACTATCAAAAATGTAGATTTCCAATTTCCTATAAAATTTGCAAACCAGGGCTTCATTAACAAAACAGGTTTTCATTTTCTTCCAAATAAAAATTCTGTTGATTGTTGGGGGGTGGGAGGTATACTAAGATTCATTTTACTAGTGGGTGCAGTTGAATTAATCCCTATAAACACTTGTCAATTACATGTTTGGAAACAAATCACTTTAAATCAGCTTTGAGACCATGGGTGGTATAAAGAACTACTGAATTTGGCTGCTAATCAAATGGCCATCCAGGGGTACCTCCGAAGAAAGGCTGAATATCTATCTACATTTTAAATCCTGCCATTAGAGACCAAGGGGAGCTCAGCTTTGACTTGCTCAGAATTGACTTGGTGGCAGCTGGAGCTGGTAATCTAGTTGGTGTGTCAAAAGAAAGGTACTGGATCCCCTTTGTTTCTGATTCTTGCGGTAGTCTATTTTATCTATGCTTTTTCTGCAGGATTTCTGCCCTAAAATCCTTTTGAGGGAAGTGAGCACAACTATGCAAGCTGATCCCAATTTCACACGAAAGCAAAGTGGGTAACTTGGCTGCTGACATTGAGGGACTAAACAACCTAAAGGAGGAACCACCCAGGGGAACCCTCTTTGCCTCTTACCAGGGCACCCCATCTGGCTCACAGGGCCTTTATGAAGGGTTCTTTAGACTTCTTTAGACTTGTCTGAACCAATGGGTCCTCAAACTGTGGCCCACGGGCCACATGTGGCCCACCGAGGACATTTATCCGGCCCACTGGGTGCTCTTTTGCAGCCGCTCCCTCCTGCTAGCAGTCAACTCATTGCCGGTCCACAGTGAATTTGTTCATATAGTCCAGCCCTCCAATGGTCTGAGGCACAGTGAACTGGCCCCCTGTTTAAAAAGTTTGAGGACCCCTGATTCAGACCTCATGCCAGTTCACTCTGAACTGTCGACCCAAGTCATCGCATAGCCCTCAGCGACAGAGGTTTACAGAGACGCATAGCAGTCGAGAGAATCAACCAGACAGCACAGTTTGAGCAGTTTGAGACTGAAGGCTCTTCTTAAACCAGAGAAACCAAATCCACAGGCAAGGAGTCCATTCCAACGCAAGGTGGAACTACAGAGCAGAGAGCTGGTTCCCAGGCTGTGACCTTTACAGCAGCAGACTGCCTCACCTCTCTCCAGCGGGACAGCGGTGGGTTGAGATCAGGCCAATGCCATAGTACAGTACTACCCAGGACTCCTTGTTTAACAGGCAGACAAAACTTTTTCCAAATAGAGAAGCTGAAAATAATATGAAAGAGTGCCAAGGAGAGAGACTTGCCTTGAAAAGAGCTTGGGTCTTGAATTCGGGTCAGTCAAGAAAACAGAGTCGAGTCGGTGCGTACAAGAGATGGAATTTTTGAACTCAGTGGTGAACTACACTGATCGACTTGGAATGAGGACATGGTACATTTTTTTTTTTAAGCGGCACATGAATAGATGAACACAACTTCAAGCAGAAGTGAGATAAAGCTTTTATTCTCTAGGCAGTGGGGCTTACTGCTGTGTCCACCAGAGGTCACCCTTTCCCCAGAAAGGCCAGCAGGGCTTCAGAGGGCTGACTCGCACATTTGTGGTCTATTTGCTATTGGGATGGCATAAAAAACAAGCATGTGTTTACAATATTCTCTCCCCAAATGCAGTTATTCTGGAAATGAAGAGCAGGCACTGGGAGAACTGCCTCTCAGCCTTCACAGGGGAACTGAGCTAAGTCACTGAGGGGGGACGTGGGGAGAGAAGGCCCTGACCAAACAGGTTCATGGGGCAGCTGCTCCACTCGTGAGGGGCCTGGGAGAAAGAGTTTTCAACAGTTTTTATCGTGTATTATAAATAGGATCAGCGCTGGACACGTCCCCAGTGAAAATCGGCAATAAAATTTTATATCGCTTTTTCAATTAGCTTTGCAGGCCCAGTATCCACGCGTCGATACAGGTTTTGCGGCAAAAAAAACAAGGAGAAAATTAGCTAGGACTCCTTAAGGATAGGAAGCTTAAGTTTTCAAAGAAAATGGGGAGAAAAAGACTTTGACTCCCTCCTGGTGCCTTGCACAAAATAGGTGCTCATGTAAACCTCCCTTTTCCACGCACCCCATCTCTGGGACATAACACAACAAAACGTTTCCATCTCCTTTCATGAATTCCATCAGGCAAAGCAAGACAATGGAGCTCGCTGCTCACTCGGAGCCCCCACGGAGGAGGGCAGAAGTGCCCCTGTGAGTTCCTGAGACACGCCCTGCTTTGGGAGTAGAAAAGCCCTGCCTTTCTCCTGAGGAGGAGCACCTGGTGGTTTCAAATCGCTGACCTCACAGACGGCAGCTCAACACGTAACCACCGCACCAATAGGGCGAGAGAGGACCCAATTCTCCCGGTGTGTCGCCACTACCCAGGGGGCCACAAGTGGAGTAACACCTGCGGATCTGAGTGGGTTTTTATAATTCCATGTATGAGCATGACAGCGGCCAGCACATAATCCTTCTTAAATCATGTAACACCAAAGTCAACCCCAAAGTACTGGTAATTAGCAGCCCAGGAGACATCTCGTTGGTAGTCACTATGTGATGTACTTACTTACACTAAGTTCTTTGGTGTTTCAACAATCCACCGTTTACTGCATATAATTATATCTTCCGGATGCCTAACCGCCTTCTGTGTCAACCGCAAAGGTAGAAACGTATTCATGGAAGAATATGCAAAAAATGGTCAGGTACTGCGCGCGCCCCCCCCCCCCCAAAAAAAAAATAAAATCACCCACAATCCCACAGGATGGCGCAGGTGGTGGTGGTGATGTTTTGGATGTAGCCTATTTTTTAAAGTACAAAAAATAATAGTAAGTTTATGCAGATTTCTTTTAGTGATAATTCATCCCACATCCAGTTCCATCCTTCCGCCGCCTCAGGAACCCGAGGCCTGCAGTGCTGATAACGGGGTCCCTGGTAGTGACGCGGGCCGTGTGGGGCTGCTGAACACACGGTCAGCAGGCGGAACCGCGCAGCCGCTTGCAGAAAGATGTCCAGCCTTGGAAGCCTACAGAGCCGCCTCACTGGGAGCTGCAGGGCGACTGTGCGCCACAATTGATGGGGTGACGCACCTGACAAGTCCATCAAGGACCTTGTGGCTGCTAACGAGCCACTTTCATACCCGGTTTATTTTCCCTTTATGTGGTTTTTGCTATCTCTTCGGCATTTGCACTTCTTAACAACACACTCCTCCGTCCTGACTCTACTTTCCATCCCTTACGGCTCCTTCAGCGCCCATGGCTAGCTTGCTGCCCTCCGGTTAGGATCAGCCACGGGGATTAATTCCCCCCCATCGCTGGTTCTGTTCTCTAGCTTCCTCTTTCTACAGGCTATCCCTGGGGAACCAAAAAAGTACCTTTCATCGTCTGAACTACGACATGCCTGTGGATGTGTCCAATGGAAGCTGACCCGGAGCTGGAGACATGCTGCAGGGCAGAGCAGACAGAACTGCCCCTCGATCGGCTTCAAGTCCCTGTGGAAGCAGCTCACCCCCTGCCCCTCGGCCAGCGTGGTTGGTGAGCTTGAATCACTAACTTTGGGCGAGTAGCCCAATGCTTAACCAATTGTGCCACCGGGCTCCTCCAGCACACAGTAGGTGCCACATTAATATTTGATGAATGATGAATGACCTGCGAATCTAATCTCCAGGAAATTCTCAACTCCAAGGCCAGAAACAATAACAGTTTAACCCACAACAGTCGAACTGACAAACAGGTGGTTAATCATAAACATTTCTTTTGCTTTTTCCCCGTCTTTAAAAAATGTGAGGTGGAAGTTGCACAACATAAAATTACTCGTTTTAAAGTGAACAACTCAGTGACATGTAGTAACTCTGAAATTGTGAACCACCACCTTTATCAAACTCCAAAACGTTTCTATCCTCCAAATGAGGTACCCCAGGCCTACGATTCAGAGAAATGCTCTATTAGCAGTGCATCTGGCAAGTACAGGGAAAGGTCAGAGAAACTTCCAGAGCAGCAGTTCTCCACTGTGGAGTGTGGCCTCTGTGGGGGTCGAATGACCCTTTCACAGGACTGGCCTGATTCATAATAGTAACAAAATGACAAGTTACAAAGTAGCAAGGAGAGTCTCGGTATGGTGATTCTCACTTCCATGAGGAAGTGTAGGAAATGGTGGAGAATCCCTGATGGAGAGGTTCTACAGGAGACACCCCATCGTGAAGGAGGAGGAAAAAACAGACAAAAGCTGGGACTCTGCAAACACACGGAGGGATGAAGAAGGCACTCCTCCATGGCCTTTGTATCCGGCTACTCCACAGATCTTCACCTCGACTAGATTGGCACTTTCACTTTTATATATAACACCAAACCTGATCAAACAAGAAATCTCCAGTTCAATTATTCTATTGTTCAGTATAGTTACTATGAAATATAGTAAAAGTTACATAATTAAACCATATGCAATGGGTCAAAATTTCTCACACATATAAGCAGTATATCATTGAGCAAAGTAACAGAGACAAGAAGACATTTGCAACATAAGGCAAATATGTGTCTGTATCCTCTGCTGTCTTAAGCAAATGCCACGATGCAAAGGCTTACATTTCAGAAAATCAGTGTATTAAGTTTAAGCTGCCATTCGAAGGTAACACCAGAGATACAGTCTAAAAATCATCATCAAACAATCACTATTTTGAAAAACAAACTCCCCCACATAAGGAAAATCTTTCAGAAATTACAGCTAAAAATGTTGCATCAAAATCTAATAGAGAAAATCCTATTTTTTTTTAATTCCTAAATATTCTTTTTAAGTGGAAAATGACTCACAGCACTATTATACATTTTAAGTCTTTCTAATCAGGAATATTTTTTAAATTAACGATAGACTTGAACTCAATTTTGTAATGTATGCATCTGCACCACACTTCCACACAAGCCTGTGAATGAGTAACAATCCTACTAGTCTTCTCCAACGTTAGCCTTTGCCGCGCCAAAGTTATTTCTAAGAGTTATGGCTATATAGCCTTAAATTACACTTTCCTAAGAATTTCATAATTCTTATATGCACATGGACGCCAGGTTCTTTAAAGAGGAGGAAGTGTGGGAAATACATATGGACTCATATTTTACTACTTCTCAAATGTACTTGTAATTCCCTTTAAAAAATTGCTGTTGATGAGTTTTATCACAACCGCTAAAATTTTTTCTGATTACTTAAAAGTCTTATTTTCTTGAGAAATAGTATTACTAGAATCACTCATCATCATTATTTTTTATACTCACTTTAGTTACATCTTTTTTTTTTTCCTTTTCAGAGAGTTTAGCCTATGTGGCATGGGTTTGTTGATACTGGGAGCATACATCCCACAATGAGGCGTCTGCTGCCTAACTCCAGCAAGCGCCCGGGCCCAGGTCCGTGCTGCAGTCTGTGACTCAAGCTGCTGCACGCCCTGGAGACACCCTCTCAGCCGCCGTGATCCACGCATGTGACCTGCTATCCACGAAACTTGGATATGCATTCAGCTGTGGGCAGCCCCTCACGTTAGCTGGGACTCAAAGGCCCCCCTTTCCCAAGCCGACTCGATGCTTCGCCACTAAGGCCAAGCTAACCTGGCAGAAGCACAATATACTCCCTTTTCCACCATGCACAAGAGGACTGATTCATCAGTTCGGTTTTTAGGAGAAGATAAGCGCACTGGGCACGTTTGACGCATCCACTTGAGTCACTCATGAACTAAGGTTTCCCGAATAACTCACTGCTGTTGGGCCAACATCAGCCATCAGGCTAGGGTCAAAACTACTCTGCCACTCACAACACTGAAAGGTCCTTGAAATACACAGGTCAATATAGCTCTGGTTTGGAGCCTGGGATCCACCACTGCCCTCCTTCCTGAGTGTGGCAGTGTGTGCAACTAGAAATAATACATGTCCACCTCCAATCCCTTCCACTGGTACTCCCAGTTATACAATTCTGGTGTTTCTAAATTTTTTAAAAAATTAAATAATAATGATTTATAATCTATCAAGAGGTCATGAGTATGGGTCGGGAAGGAGGGAAAAAGGGAAGCTGATACTAAGGGCTCAATAGAAAAGAAATGTCTAGAAAAGAATGATGGCAATCTATGTACAAATATACCTGATACAATTGATGCATGGATTGTAATAAGCATTATAAGAATACCCAATAAAATGAACTTTTAATAAAAGAAAAAATATCATTTTGATGTTTTGCTTCTAAACAACTTTATTATCTTCTAATATAAGCATCAAAAGGGTAAAAAGAGAATTCATGAACTGGGGAAAAACCTTTAGCAACGACACAATGGAAAATTTATATAGACAACTGCAATATCTCCATAAGACAGAAAACGAGTCATTCAATGAAAGAATGGGCAAAGGACATGGATAATTCAACAAAAGTGACATCCAAGTGGCTTACAAATACACAAAAAACAAAATCAAGATAACTAGCCAACTGGGAGACACAAATCAAAACAAACATGGGTTATTATCCTACATGGACAACAGCCCAATTCAAAACATAAAGAAAACAAATGTTGGGCACGGTAGGGAGAGACTGGCCTCTCAGACAAAACTGTAGCCATTACGGAGAGTGACAGATTTGGTGCGACCTCCAACAACTGGGAATAAAAATCCTCCGTAATCTGGCCACTGGTGGCTGAGTGCACACCATTAAGAATGAAGAGCCACAACAAACCAGACATATGCCCTCCCTAGTTCACAGCACCACTTCACACTAGCAGGACATTGGAAGTGGCCCAAAAGCCCATTAGAAGGATCAGGAATGACATATAATGCCATACTACACATTGCTAAAGATAACAGGAATGCAACTACAAAACACTTCATGACTGAGACATATATGTACCTGGAGAACATAAGGCCAAGTGAAATCACTCAATCACAAATGGACCGCTATTGTATGAGATGACTACTAAAAGAGCAAGAAAAGGCAAAGACTTGTATACCAAAGGAAACAGACTTTGGAGGCTCCCACCAAGAAAGGGAAGGTAAAGATGGAGAGATGAAGCATTGGCCTAGGCAGAGACAGGTACTCAGCTGGATGAGAGAAGCTGGAGGGGGGAGGTCCCTAAGAGGGAGAGGAGAAATCAGGGGAGGGATGAGAGAAGTCAAGAGAGGGTAGCATATGGGTAGCATATGGGAGGGGTGGTGGTGAGGGGTTTGAACTGTGGAATGTACAGTTGATGGTCTGAAATATAAACTCCCACACGCATCTAATTCAAAATTTCAAAGTTCGTTTTAAAAAGATAATGAAATTCCTTTCCACGAAGCTTTTGAGGCCCCTTCATATTTACAAAAACATATTAAGCAAAAATAAGGAGTCTTCACAGGTGACTGCCAATTAAATAAATGTACAGCATTTTGTTAAAAAAAAAACTGTTTCAATATATTTAAGAAGCATAATCCTTTAGAAAAATAAAACATAATTTGTATGTACTTTTTCCTGGCACATATTCTCATACATCAATAGTAAAAGCAGTTCCTGAACATGTTAAGGGTACAGATTATACAACATGTTCGCTGAAGACATGAGATGATGCCAGCTGCAAGCTCTGGGATGTCCAGAGTCTCTTCCTTTCTGGATTTCACCCTGTGAATTCAGAGACTGCTGCCACCACAACTGGGTTTTTGGTTTTATCTCTTTCTCCCTATCTCCACCACTGGTTTTTATTAATTCACCGGAACAACTCACAGAGCCCAGGGAAGCACATATATTACTATGACAGATTTATGACAGCAGGGAGACACAAATGAAAAGCTCCCTGAAGTGGAGCTCTCATGTCTCGATGGATACACGTGACTTCCTATGCGTCACTGTCGCATCAACCAGGAAGCTCCCCTGAGCTCACTGTCCGGAGTTCTGAATGGGGTTTCATTAGGTAGGCACAGTTGAAGGACTGGATCCTTGTCCACATGGCTGAACGCACTTTCCAATTCCAACCAGAGTTCCTGAATTGTGACTTTGAGGAACAGCAAGAATACACAGCCTAATTAAGTGAACATTGTGAGATAAATTCTGGGCATAGGGACTACAGTCCAAAATTATAAGGAAATTTTAAGACCTTGGATCAGAGAGAAGCGAACTCCTCATTAAGGACTCATTCGAGCTGAAGCAAAGTAAGTAAAGAGAAGCACAGAATAGACTTTGGAACCATGTAGGCTGATTAGGGCACTTAAGAAAACAAACAAACAAAAAGTAACTCTTAATAATTTCCAGGTGTTCCGATTTTAAGCGAACTAAAATGAATGGATTTTCTACATGATGCAAGGGAAAACAGATAATTAAATAAAGAATTTAGATGAAGGTTCTGGCTCTCGGGTTTTACAGAAAGTGACTACTTGGGAGGCAAAATACAGGATGAAAATAAAGACATTATTCTATTTTTTTTTGCTGTATCTTGCACCATTCAGTGCATCCGTTCCCCGGGTGTGGGCTTACATAGTCATCACTGCTATAGTTTCGCCCTCCCCACACCCTCTCTTCCCAGACCCTCAGGAAGTCGTTATTCCCATTACTATTTCTGAAGGATTTATCTATCTTGGATTTCATGCATTGAATGACCTTAATTATACAAGATTAATGAGGTGAAACTAAGACAGTAATAGTAAGGGGAGGAAATATTAAAGAGCTAGAGCATATTTATACGTTTCATCAGTGCTATACTGCACCCTAGAGATGTCATCCCGTCCATGTGGCCCGTCTGTGAGGGACTGTCCAATTACCTTACAGATGGACTTTGGGTCTTCACTTCGTTTATGCTCTTTCATGTCAATCTGATTGCTTGTCTTTGAATTTCTGATATCTATTCCTGCTGATACCTCATGCTCACACAGGCTCACGTGGTTCTGCCATGTGGGCTTTGTTGCTTCCCTACTACATGACCGCTTGTTTAGCTTCACGCCTTTAAGACCCCAGAAACTTTATCTTTTAATAGCCCTGTGTTCAAGGAGAAAATGAAGGTGGCAGCAACTGTACAATTATGCCTGATCTAACTGAATTATGATTATAATATCTGTAAGCACTCCCGATAAAAAAGAGAAAGAGAATAGTGATTTGGCAACAAATTATAAACTCTGACTGACCAAGGATATTTGAAAGGTAGTCATTAGGTCAGTTACAGGAGTCTGTGGTCAGTGTTATTCAGAGCCATTGTGTTTTATGTTTTGTTTTTTTTTAATGGGTAATTGAGATCTCGCTCAATAAAAACAAGATAGGACAATGGGCCTGTTGAAAATAGGCAAAGTTATAACCTAACACTATTATCGAGCTAGTTTTCTTCACTGGTTTATTTTTGCAAAGCACACTGATATCATTTCTTATAGCACAATGATAGACCTAACTTTTTCCTCTCTTTAATAATATCAGTATCTGAAAATAAGTAAGAAAAATGGACATTTCTCTGTAAACTGAGGAAAGTAGTTTAAAGTATGTTACTGGGCTTTAAAGATATACTCAAAAGATAAAACATCTTTTCATGGGCTTCACACCTTTATTTAGATTAAATGTCTGCTGGTCAGGTGGCTGATCGATGAAAATATGATGACACAAATTATTTTCTAATTCAGTTTTGTGTCTCAATTTCCAGAAAACAGTGGTGAAAAGATTTATTTTGTAGATATTTAAACACTATGCAACAGACAGGAACAATTCATGCCTGTAAAGTATTATTGGTCTCCAGTTCCAACATACTAGCCTGAATATCTCTCTCCTTCAGGTGCTCTTCAATAATCCTGTGGTGGTTTTGTCACTTATATTAAAGGGTCAGAAGAAAGACGATCACCTTTCTTTAACCAAATGTATAATGCATATATTTTTAAATGCCAAAAATGCTATTTTCAACTGAAATATTACGTTCTCCAAGGAAATAGCACCAAAAAGCTGTGATCCTAATAGTTTTAATTTTACAACTGTAGCCATCATTGAGTATTTAATCCATTTTTGAAAAAAAAAAAGGATTATCCTTTTGGTCTGTGATTAGAATTCAATGACATTTTCACAGCCAATTTCTGATGATTTGATAAAAAGAACTGTTCTTTTCAAATGTGCGCATAAGCAAAAGCAGTGAAGAAAGCTGATGATGTCTGGCTACCAAAAGATATAGCATCTGGGGTCTTAAAAGGTGTGAAGGTAAACAAGCGGCCATCTAGCTGAGAAGCAACAAAGCCCACATGCAAGAAGTACACCAGACTGGGTGACCACTAAGTGTCGATAGGATCAGGTATCAAAGAACAAAAATTCACATTGATTGAGGGGGAGCGGAGAGTGGAGACCCAAAGCCCATCTGTGGGCAACTGGACATCTGCTTACAGAAGCGTCGTGGGGAGGAGACAAGCCAGTCACCGTGCAGTATAGCACCAATGAAGCATACAACATTCCTCTAGTTCTTTTATCCTCCCCTCAGTATCACGATCCCAATTCTACCTTGACAATGCGGCTAGACCAGATGATTTACACTGGTACAGACAGGAACTGGTAAAACAGGGACTCCAGGACGGATGATTCCTTCAGGACCAGTGCTGAGAGTGACAGTACCAGGAGGGTGGAGGGAAGGTGGAGTAGAAAGGGGGAACTGATTATAAGGATCAACATATAACCTCCTCCCTGGGGGATGGAAAACAGAAAAGGGAAATATCGAACAATGTAAGATATGACAAAATAATAATTTATAAATTATCAAGGGTTCTCGAGGGGGGAGGGAGAATGGCGGGAGGGGAAAAAATGAGGAACTGATACCAGGGCTCAAGTAGAAAGCAAATGTTTTGAGAATGAGGGCAACAAATGTACAAATGTGCTGACACAATGGATGGATGGATTTTAATAAGAGTTGCACGAGTCTCCCATAAAAAATAAATTAAAAAGAATATTCACATGTACAAATGTGCTTGATACAATGGATGAATGTATAGATTGTGATAAGAGTAGTATGAGCCTCTAATAAAATGAATTTTTTAAAAAAGATCTGCTCCTTTAACACAATGAGCACTGTCAAAATCTGTTTCTCATTTCAAATATTTGGCAAATAATTTTTGAGAAAACCAACCAGTAATCAATTTGTCCTGAAAATATATTTGTACACGACATCACTATTACATGCTATAGAATTTGTATTCAATTGAAAAACACTGCACATTTATTACTTTTCCTAAAGTATAATTTACTTTATTTCCCAAAAGTAAATTGGTCCAATTATCCAAGGATAGCAAAAAATGTGGGGTACCAAAAATAAAAATAAAGAAAAAAAGGAAAAAAAACCTCCAGTGGATGGAGCTTTCAGAGTATGCACTGTTCCCACAAGGCAAGCACCAAGCAACTTGCTCTGAGTTCATGTGCTCAGTGGTATTACCTGGGAAGGTTCTCTCTGGTCACAGTGAATTTTTTTGTAAAAGCAATTTCACTTGAACCTCAGTTTTTGTGATGGCCGATTTAAGAGAATAGCATGCAGCTGTGAAATTTTGCTTCTTGCTCAGGAAAAATGCCTTAGATGTTGAACACAGCTTACAAGGACAGCGCTATGGGAAAAACTCAAGTGTATAAGTGGTTTTCTTGTTTCAAAAAAGATGAAATGTTGATTGATGACAAACCTTGCCCTGGACGTCTGTCAACTTCCCAAATGGATGAAAATGTCAGCCCATAGTGCATTTGGACTTCATTTTACCTGGCCAGACTGTTAATCAGACTTATTTTTTTAGAGGTTCTGAAAAGACAGCGTAACAGTGTGAAACAAAAAAAAAAACCCCGCCAGATTGGTGGCAGAATGGGGAGTGCTGGGGGGTGTCTCATCTCAGTGAGCCAGTTTTTGGCAGAAAACAGAACACTTCTCTTGCTTCATGCCACTTCTTTTTGTTTCTGTGAATGAAGAGGGACATGAAAGGACAGCGATTTGAGAACTTAGAAAAGGTGAAGAAAAAACAAGGGAGGTGCTGTCAGCTATCTAAATAGATGAGTTTGAAAAATGTTTCAAAGAATGGATTTGATAAATGTATTAAAATGTAATGTACTTTTAATCACAGATCTGACAGATGCATTAAATATAATGTACTTTGAAGGTGACAAGGTTGTTTGTAAAAAAAATTCGGGTGTTTTGGGGTGAGGGGGTACCCCCTCACATGTTCTGTTTTCCTTACCAGGTAGATTTCTGGTTTCTAAGATATTAAGAATGTGATGCTGAAAAGGATCATCAGCCTCAACACATACATCTACGATGATCAATGAATTATGTCTGCCACAGGCACTGGTAGCATGTACAGGGCATATTTGCCCATTATATTATGGAAATCGTTGACTGAGAAGACATTCCCCCTGTCCCCCCAATTATTATTCAAACATTCCTATGCTCAAATTCTGTTCCCATCACCAAGTGACTACATTTCTTTGCTCTACATGAGAATAGTAAGCCTTAAATGTGTCCAGGATAAGTAGTGACAAGCATGACAACTTGCAACAGAGCCGGTTATGCAGTCTGTATTTAATAAGTGATCACCATAGGTGCAGAGACCTGGAGTTAGAACACCAAAAATGAGGAACAAACTCAACCCTTCTCAAACTGAAAAAAAAATGAAGACAAATCTCACGCCTGGATTTGTAATACTGAAGGATTAGGCACATATTGAATGATGCTGGAGACATAAGAAAATGGAAGAAATACACAAAGTTCTGTTAACTCCTTCCTCAAAAAGATCCATTGCTTATAATTAAAAACCGATGATAATGAAGGAAGGTATCCAAGCTGCACTGAAGGCATCAGTTTAAAAAAAAATGTCCTAGGGACTGATGAAATGCCAATGGAAATGGGTCAACAACTCACTAGGCTATGCCAAGAAAGGCAGCCACCTCATAATCGTGCCCATTTCAAAGACTGATGACACAACAGAATATGTAAATTATTAACAATACCACTCTTATCACATACAAGTAACTTTTTCAAGATAATTTAAAATGGTTGCAGCAGTACTTGACAGGGAGCTGCCAGAAAGAAATTCAAAAGGACAGAGAATGAGGGGTATCCCTGCTGATGTCAGGTGGCTCTGAACTGAAAGCACAGAGGACCAGAAAAATGTTTACTCGTGTTTTATTAGTGACTATGTAAAGGCATTCAACTGTGTGGATCATAACAAACTATGGATAGATTTGGGAAGAAAGGAAAATCCAGAAAACCTACCTGTGTTCACATGGAACATGACAGAGACCGAGAAGCTGTTGTTTAAATGGGATAAGGGGCATTATATGTTTTAAATCTCGGGAAGGTGCACATTGGGGTTGTAGCCTCTCATTGTACTGACTCAATCTGTATGCTGAGCCAATAGTCAGAGACGCTGGCTTATATGAAGAAGGCTGTGGCACCAGAATTGGAGGAAGACTTATTAAGAATATGCAGATGACACGTCCTTGCTTGCTTAAATCTAGGACTTGAGGCACTGGCTGATGAGGATCAGAGACTACAGCCTTCATAAATTAACTAACAGACAAAAACACGATAAACCAAAAATCAAACTTGTTAAGAGTTTCATTGTACTGGGATCCACATCCACACACACGAAATCAAAGAACGCATTGGATTGAGCAAATCTGCTACAAAGGACCTCTTTAAATGATTCAAAAGCAAAGATGTCACCTCGAATACTAAGGTCATTCTGATCCCTGTCATAGTATATTTTCTTAACCTGAAAATAGAAGGATTGTACAATCATTATCACACAATTTTAAAACGTTCTTTTTCAT
The DNA here is from genome assembly GCA_004026705.1 of Nesogale talazaci. Taxonomy (NCBI): domain Eukaryota; kingdom Metazoa; phylum Chordata; class Mammalia; order Afrosoricida; family Tenrecidae; genus Nesogale; species Nesogale talazaci. The sequence goes on from PVJH01003947.1 coordinate 26,291, forward strand.
GGTTAACTCGCTTTTTAATCACAAGCAGTTCTAGTGCTCCCCCCCCACTTCACGCACATTGTTCCCCAAACCTCATCACCCTCTCTATCTCCCCTCCCCCACCCCTATTTCCCCTACAGACCCATGCATCAGTTATTTTGTCTGCGCATCTACTCCATCTGTGCTTCACAAACTGAAAAACTCAACAGAAACAATAAAAACAATACCTGAATAAAGTGGTAAGGATGAAATAATAATATAAAAATACAATATTTTAAAAGCCGGGGAAGAAAGTTTTGTCATGGAATACACAAGAAATACCTGTTCCTAGAACAAATTGAGATTAGATCAAGAGGGAGGTCAATGGACCAAGTATCATGTTCGATCTACTCCTTACACTGTCAGTATGAGGATTCTTTTTTCTATTTTTTTAGGGGAGGCATCACTGTCCTCTGGTGGTCATGAGAGCTACCCAGCGCTGCTCCTGAGAGTCACTGCTGGATTTGAACCGCCAAGCCCACGGGCATCCCACACATAACCACTTACACCACCGGGGCTCATCCCAAATCTAGCCATTCCATACTTTTTGTTTGTTTTTGTTTTTGAGCATCACTGCCCTCTGGTAGGAGTCGGAGGCCCAGCCTTGCTCCTGGAGAGCTGCTGCTGGATTTGAACTGCCAACCCTGTGGACTGCAGTCCCGCACTGGTATGAGGATTCTATGGGAGCATAGTTCCACCTTGAATGGAAACCCGTGAGCTGTCGTCAGATACAGCTGGATCTCCCATCCCATTGAGCTGTGTTTACCCGAAGCATGGGGATGGGTTCCAGGGGGAATCTTCCTGGCCAATTCTTCCAAGTGCAGAGTTCTGCCCAACAGATCACAACCTGTCCTATGTCACTGCAAGGGGGGTATCCTATACATAGTGATTGTGGGTCCCTTTCCATGACACCCACACCAAGCTAGTGGTTTCCCCAAGCTCCAAGGAGAGCCACTTCTACAGTCCTGAGCAGCCTCTCTCTTCTTCCTCGCCCATCTGAGTAGCCAGTCCTCAGTCCAAGGGGCCAGGCCACTTCGAGGTAGCACTCAGTTCTTTCCGCCAGGACTCTCTGCCGAGTCTCTCTGGTCTGGCCCCTGGTGCAGGTTATGCTGTCTTCAAGGTCAGCATCCAAGGTCATCATGCATGCTTAGTCCCCATGACATGGTATCGTCAGTCACCTCATATTCAGGTGAAAGCAGGACGATGAATAAGGAAAAGCAGAGAAGAATGGAGGCATTTGGAATATGGCGGTGGCTGAGAATCCTGACAGCGCCATGGAGAGGGAGAACACCTGTCACCAGAAGGCTCCTCGGAAAGCTGGACTGGCGAGCGAGCCAATTTCCCTTCACCTGCTTAGAACCTACTATCGGGAGGCACCGGACCCTGACAAGGCCATCGTGCTTTGTAATGCCCGTGGTTAGCCACAGGGCCTCAAGGTGACAGAGTCACGGGGGGCTCCATGGACAACACAGAGAAAGCAGCCATGGTGCGGGCGGCACAGGACCCGGAGCGTGTCATTCTGCTGTGCACAGGGTGGCAATGAGCTGGGGCCACTCAACAGCACTTCAACAAAGCCGGCAGAGAAAAAAAGTCTCTGTGTTGGACCCTTGCTTTCTGAACAAGCACCGTGCTCTTGAAGTAGGCAGGTCGCTGCCGGAGTAAGAGGGTTCTTTCTCATCGCGACACGCAGTGGACACCCGGCACCAGCCCCCAGGGCTGTGCTGAGCAGGAGCACCCACAGCTCGCTCAGGCAGGAGTCAGGAAGACGGCGGCCTCACGGCAGAGAAGGTCCACACTGGAGAATCCTCAGAGCCATGCTACCGGACTGAGGTTTGTCTGTGCCACATCGAACTGTGTCATTTACTCACAACGTGGTTTAGCAAAGTAACGGTTACCACCAAAATAGAAGCATTTTCTTCTTCCGGGGACCACTCACCTACTGACTAAGTATAGGATGGTAATTACACTCTTCGAAGAACTTCAGAAAGAGTCTGAATGCAGGCCAACTCGACATTAGCCACAATCAAAGAAAAGAGGGCTTCTATCAACACGAGACCTACTGTAATGACACATTACATATATAGGAGAAACATACTTGCAGCATTTTGAAGCTACTTAGGAAATGCTTACGAAATAAAAATAGTAAGAATGAAGATTACAGTTATTAACATGACGGTTTAGGTCCTTGTGTAATAATGGCCTACACTCCACAGTTAAAAACAATGTCGAATCTCGTGATTTTATTTGCACATCTCCCTGCGTGATCATCATTCCTCATGTGAAGGCTTTGCTACCCTCTAGGTCCCACTGGGGGGATCCCAAAGGTGGTGGACGGGAAGCAGGGAGGCAGAAAGGCCAGGGTGTAAGGAGACGGTGGACCTGGGCTCACACTCCAGCTCCATCACTTACTGTGACCATGCAACCCTGGAACAACTCCTCGACATGCAGCGCGGCTCCCTGCTTCCTCTGGGGAACACAGGGAGGGCCATTCTCTCTTCTTCAATTTGCTGGGAGGATCCAATCAGAAGCACTCAGCATTATTGTGAGTTCTCATGTGCATGCCGTCCCCATATGGGCTCCAGGGCTTCTAACAGAGAGCCGGGCTCCTGGAGATCCTGTGAGGACACTCCTCCAGGAGAATGCTCCCCTTTATGACACCTTCACACTGGCCAGACACACGGCCACGGCCACGGCCACGACCACGCAGGCTACAGATGGAGCACACGCTGCTGACTAGATGCAAGTTTGTCTTAAACAATGAGGAGACTCGGGATGATAGGACAAGAGCAAACTGGGAACAAACAGCCATTCCTAAAACTTGCATGAAAAAGGGAACATGGATACAAAGCACCCTCCTTGGACAAGCATAGGGCTACCACCGCCCAGGTCCTGGATTCTGGGCCCTCGGTCTTTAGTTCAAATCTTTGCTTTGAAATTACCCAGGGATGGACGATTTGAGATGACTGGATTGTTTCCATGTTCATGTTTCTTGGTTGGTTTTCTTTCTTGCTGTCTCAGTTCTGAAGACCAACAGCTTCCCCCATTACTTTGTGTCTAATTTTTTGTTGTGTTCTTAAACAGTGCTCAGTCATTTACCTTTTAAGTCCATACAGGTGAACGTTCTTGGATTTGAGTCTGAAAAGCTTTACAGGCTTTTAGATTCTTTATCATTCATTAGGTTAATATTGTTCTTTAAAATACCAAATGTCATAGGAAATTAAAAAAATACCAAATGTCCTAGGAAATAAAAAAGAAAAAAAATACCAAATGTCCCACAGAGGTCTATTTATATTATTTCTCCAGTTGCTACTAAAGTGGACCATAAATATATGGACATCTTAGGTGTATGAATGAATCTTGAACATACACTTGGTCTAAGTCCTAACCTAAGAACATTTTTTTCCTCATGAAGTGACTGTTCAATACTCAAACACCCTCCAGCCCTCCCCCACCCCCAGCCCCCGCCCCGGGGCCCCCTCCCCCGTGTATCACTACGATGTCATTGTATAGCAAAGTATGGGGAAGAAATCAGATGATGTCCAGCTATCAAGAAAAAATAGCGTTTGGAGTCTTGAAAGTTTGCCCTAAAACAAGGAACTATCTAAGTGAAGTGCCAATCAACTACGTCCACACAGAAGAAGCACAGCAGCCTGTGTGGTCCAAGGGTTGATATCAGTATGGTAAAAAGGAAATATTGTGTTTGAGCTCAAGTTCTCAGTACTTTACAAAGTTTTGCCTAAGAAAAACCTCTCTGGACACCAATCATAGTCCCACATACTTTTCGAGAATTCCACTCACTTATATGATTAGCAAAAATACGAATCACACAGAAACATCAGGCCCACTGGGTTCAGGGGTCGGGGGTGATGCACTGATGCAGGGTCAGTCAGCCAGTCCGCAGAGGCTGGGGTGCAGTGGGCAGCAAGTAGGGGGAAAGCTGCTGTTGCTTCCACAGCCAGCCCGCATGTGCCCAGCTCCCGGCACTTACCACGGTATTCAGGGGAGTGGCAGGAACTTGGTTTCCTCACCATTTAAATATTAAATGCCTGGCAGCTTTTGTTTTGTTCATTTATAACATGTATTAAATGCTTCCCACCTGGCAGGCCCTGTTCTCAGTGCTCTGGATGTGACAATTTACTTCATCCCCACAATAACTTTACGAGGTATATACTCTTATGATCCCTCCTTTTCAGAAGGTGAAGCCACAGAGTGAGAAACCACTAATCCAGCTCGCGGGTTGCACTCCCACTGAGAAGGCACCGCAAGGAACAGAGAGTTGACGCTGGGCAGGCTGCAATCACAGCCCCATTCGTACACGAATGCGATATGCTCCCTAATAATAAGATAGCTAAGTTTGCAAAATATGAATTAGTTCTTGAGAAAAATTACTCACTGATGCTCAAGAATCCGCCCCTGTTTGCCCATGAACGAATGGGGCCAAGTCCCCACCTTTGACTCATGTCTGCGGAGGGAACGGGGAATCAGGAATGGAGGGGAGCAAGCTACCACGAGGGAGACAGTCCTGCTCCTCAGAAGGAGGGCGGTTCTTCAGTGAAACAAAGCTGAGGAGATCCTCACAGGGCTTGATAGGCAATACTGACTCGCATCTACTGTCTAGCAGTCTGCTGCAGGTCTAGTCTTTTCTCCCAGCTTTAATTTTTAACCTGTGTGCATATATGTGCATTATTTAACACACAGTTCCATACCCACTATGATGTACCGGAGCAAAAAAAGTGGTCAAGCACACTACTCATCAGCAAGTCAGTGGAGCAAACCCACCAGCTGCCCTGCAGAAGCAGTCTGCTTTGATCAAGAGCACAGCCTTGGAAACCCTATTCCCCAGGGCAGGTCTCTTCTGCCCATAAACAGTTGCTTTGGATCAGAATCGTTTGATGACAATGGACTTAGTTTTCTGTTTATCAGTCAGCTCTAAGCCCTTGACCAAGATGCTCTTCTAGAGGAGGCAGTATCATCTTCCATCTACAACAGATAAGGACATTAGGGCGCAGAGGGGTTAAATAACTTGTCCAAAGTCAGGGGATAAGAGGTAAAAAAGGTAGGTGGAGCTGGGATTTAAGTCCAAGAGACCTGAATACAGACTCGAGATTATATAATCCAAGATGGTAGCCACAGGTCCCAAGTCACTCTCCTTATTAAAATAAAAAATGTGACTCTTCAATCAGACTAATCACATTTCAAGGAATCATGGAACAAGGTGAACACTGACCCTTTCCAGCATCACAAAGTCTATCATAAGTGCCAGATGTCTGCTCTTCTTAATGAAGATTTCTTTCTATGGACATACTGTGGACTCAACTGAAGACACAACACGAAGACTAACATGACCTAAAACCTCATTAGGTCTTATCCCAAGAGAAAATGGTAATATAAATCTCTAGAGTATGGCAAAACTGTTAACTCATTCACGTGTCTGTGATACCCACAAGTTTTAACATCTCCAGTAATATATCTGAAGGTCTCAAAAACAGGATCACTAGTTACCTTCTACTTCATTCACAATTAGTCACAGACTCCTTGCCATTCCTATATTCACTAGGAACTGCTTTAAAATTAAAAAAGGGGGGCTGAGCCCTGGTGGCATAGTGGTTGAGTGCAGGACTGCGGCCCACTGGCTTGGCAGTTCAAATCCAGCAGCAGCTCTCCAGGAGCAAGGCTGGGTCTCCCACTCCCACCAGAGGGCAGTGATGCCCCCACCCCCCAAAAAAAATTAAGTAAGGAATTCTCACAATTCTAATGGACTCTTCCAGAGTCTCAACTTCCGGAATATCAAGAGGACCACGGACCACGCCTAGTCACTGCCATCATTTCTCTTCAAAGCCCATCTCTGCATGCTGCTCTGCACACCTCTTCTTGAAGGAAGTTCCTCACAGCCCCCGCCTACTCACCTGCGCACACAATCACGTTTGCACCCTTCTCCACGAGGATGATCTTAAATGACCTTCATGTGAGGCTTGGCCAGCTCAAATATGATGAAAATAGTCCATAGATCTCTGGTATACCTTTTTCACAAGAGCTCCCTGTGATGTGATAATCACAGAACCATATGACAATATTCTCTTGGATACAACGCTTTGGGAATTCTCTTGAGTTCTGAAGCTGTTACAAAGAAGGCTCCCTTTGATTTCTGAGTTACAAAGAGAGAAAATTCCTCAGATGACTTCGGGAGAGCTTTCTCAAATCTATACTATGCAGAACAACATTCTTAATCACTAAGCCTAACAATGTGAGTGATACCATACTATCATCTCTGGATCTCAGAGAAGACAGGACAGTCCAGGGGACCTTAAAAATGACTACAGCAGGGCAGTGATGCCACAAAAAAAAAAAAAATGACTGCGATTTAGTTGAAGAGGTGTTGCTTCTATTCTAGTCTTCTGGAACAGGAGAGAGCCCACCAGTCTCATTTTCATGCCCCTAGTACCTTCTCTCCCACTCTTAGGTGTCCAGAAGCTCCTCCCCTTTCCCATTCTCCATCCCCATTCTCCAACGCCAGCAGTGGAACTTTACAGCTCAGAAGCGTTTCATCTTCACAATCTCTGGGGATCTTTTCCTTTCCATGATGCCTTCCCCTGTTCCTTAAAGTGGTTGCAGTCAATTTTATTTTAAGAGGCAGGGGATTGTAAGATCAAGCTAAATTACATTAAGTTTATTTCTAATTGATAATACAAAAAATAACTAGGGCCTCAGGACTTTGTTACTGCCCCTTAAAATAAAGTGACCAGATTAGTAAAGCGGGACACCATTGACTGGGGGTGGGGTTAGAAGGGGTATATTCCCTCCCTAGCTTGTCGTGCATGTTTTCCAAAAATCAGGACTTTTTTAAAACACCGCGGAACATAGGGAAAATGGTTTAAAAGTGGGACATCTGGTCACTTTACCTTAAAGGAACCACAGTGACTACTTTCAAAGCCAGGATTAGACAGTGGCCAATAAGTTGCCTTGGGTGCAAAATTTCAGGGGAAACTCACTCTGGGTCACTGACCCTGTTGTACTGTGAGGCTGTGTGAGCATCTCTTCCTACACTGCCTCCTCCCAGGTGCACCCCACATGTCTTACTCAAAAGGGCCCTAATGCCATTGTCGACAAGCGAAGATGGCAAAGGGGGACACCAGCTGATTAGAAGGATATGCTTTATGGTCTATGAAGACAAGTGACTCCAGCTTCCTTTTTTTTTTTAACCTTCCCTTCTAATTTCCCACTTCCATTCCCAATTTAGCTCTCACTGAAAAAATATCCTTATTTATGGATCCTTGGTTATGACCCAGATGTTCCCCCATCCTAACATGTTGATCTCAAGACAGGTCTTGATAGCTGGCAGCTACACACTGCACATAACTTGAAACTGGCCATTTTCCAGTAGAGGAAAAAAAAGAGGGGGGACATTAGCATATAGATAAGATAGGACACTGGACTGATGAAGACTCAACAGACGTGGGTTGCAAATGAGCCTCTGTCAATAAAGAAAAGCATTCATTCATTCAACGGACTGGGCAGGCACTGGACCCACACCGAGGATTGAAAGCGTTTCTGCCCTAGAAGAAGTCAACAGGGAGCACATCTGTTTCCAGCAGAGTCCTGGTTTCTTTAAACTCACATCAAAATTGCCAAAGTACCTTCCAAGTTAAAAAGATAGCTTTCTGTAGATGCTGACAATATGCTGTGGGTTCAGCAGATGGAAAATAGAAACAGAAACGGACATGCTGGTCCTGGGGCTAAGGTAAGGTCACCACCACTTGACATCATTTTCTTTTTCAAATAAGGATTATCAATACTACTACACCGCAGTACTATATGTTACAAATAACAATGGCTTTGTATTACTATTGCTCTATATAATTGAAAAGATTGTGAGGACACATCCAAATAACCTTTGGGAACAAAACGGAGTAGAAACAATGGTGAACCACAGACTTTTGTTGTTGTTTTATTTGTTGTACCAAAATTAAAGAAAGAGAACACCCTTTACTTATTTCAGACATCACCTAGCTTCCGTTCTGGCCAAGGTGACATGTACAGAGAATTTGCACAGTAAAAATGATTAGTGGCTTAACATTGGCTCACAAGAGAAGACTAACAAACTGAATGAAACTACATTAAATCAAGCCACTGGGAACACTATGCTTTTACTGTTAACTGTATTTTTTAATGAGCACACTTTACAGTAACAGCATCCTTTTGAAGAATGAGACTGTTAAATACTTAATGAAATTATTATTTTGTTGTTGCTCTGTTTTGTTTTTTTGGGCATCACTGCCCTCTGGTGGTGGGAGTAGGAGGCCCAGTCTTTGTTCCTGTGAAGCCGCTGTTGGAATTGAACCTCCATCCCAGTGGGCTGCAGTCCCGTGCATAACCACTACGCCACCGGGGCTCAGCCCGAAATTATTATCTTTTAAATCAAGATAAAACATTGTGATTTTTCTCCTGACAGAAATAATTTAAGTTTAGATTATTCCATTAATATTCCTATCATTCTCCAACTAGTCATTTATTTACTTAAAACAAGTTTGGGCCTTTCCAGTTTTTTTTGTTTTTTTTTTCTTGGGGGGGGGCAATCACTGCCCTCTGGTGGTGGGAGTAGGAGGCCCAGCCCCACTGCTGGAATTGAACCTCCGTCCCAGTGGGCCGCAGTCCCGCGCACAACCACTATGCCACCGGGGCTCAGCCTTAGTTTGGGCCTTTCAATCATCATAAAGCCCTGATTCCATGGCCTGAAGTGTGAATGATGTTTTTTTTAATCAGTCCATGTCCACCATCATACAAAACAGGTGTACTTATTTTTCCCAAACACACTTTGCCCCTGGGCCTTTCTACACTCGGCACAGGCTATTTCCCCGGTCACTCATAGAAAGCATTTTCTCCCCACTCCCTAAGGGTCCAGCTGGTTGCTTTGGCTGATGCAGATTCTTGGCAAGCTCGTGTGTGTCAGAGTCAATTTGTGCTCCACAACATTTCCAGTAGCTGATTTTTTTTCTTTTCGCATCACTGCCCTGGTAGAAGTAGGAAGCCCAGTCTTGCTCCTGGAGAGCTGCTGCTGGATTTGAACCGTCAACCCTGTGGGCCGCAGTCCAGCACACAACCACTGCGCCACCAGGGCTCAGCTCCAATAGCTGATTTTACAGAACTAAATCCCTAGGCCTTTCTTCTGAGGAGTCTCTAGGTAGACTTGAACGTCGAATCTTACAGCTAGAAGCCTAGTAGGTTAACTGTATCATCCAGACTACCTAATTACCTTAAATAAACAAAACAACCACTACACACAAACAAGTCGGCTGCCATTGACTCCAACTCATGAGTAAGCACTCCCCTGCTTAAGGGGAGAAGGTTGCAAACACATGCAATAACCCTACTCAGAGGCACCCTCCAGGGTGGTGGACCAGATTCCAGGGTCACCATGCCTGTAAACCTTTGTGGGGGCAGGAAACCTCACTTTACAGCAATAAATGCTGCACTTTCCCCAGTCGACGGGAACTTGCTCAAAACTTGGTGAGATTTAAATGTATTCCATCCATCTGTATAACTCTCAGAATTCACACTGAAATTACCCAAAGAGGTTTATGACTTTACTACTCTTTTTAACATTTTCAGATCTTCACGTAAAGTAAGCTTACTTTTCTGACCCTGCGTTGAATTTTACTTCTTACTACACTGGGGTAGATAGAGGTCCGGTCTCTCAATTTAGAGGGATAGAAACCAGGCTTGGCTAAGGGGATAGTCTCTGTTATAGTCAAGTGATGCTGTTCATTTCAGCTGCGCTCCAACTTGGGGCAATCTTATCACATGCTGCCCCCATTTCCACAAAATCAGCCAATCGGAGAAGAATGCTCCCAGAACTCCCACCAACGAAACCAGAATCTCATCAGCACACCGGACAACATTCAGATAATCCTGGCAATGAAAGAAGTCAGGCTGCACAGAACATCACACACACACACACACACACACACACACACACACACACACCAGTGTCATTTTGAAAGACACACACCAGTGTCATTTTGAAAGAGACATGTACATTGTATGTACACATTTCTTTTTCTGAAAAGACACCAAGAAAATGTTGACAATGGTCACCTTTTGCAGCTTTGGTCATCAGTCCAGATGTTTCCTTGTCCTAACCTGTGCATGAACTTAAATCTCTGAGTGTAATATTTTCTTAAAATAAGCAATTGTTCTTAACATTAAAAAAAAAAAAACAATGGTTTGCTTTTGCCAAAACCTCTGTACTAGAATGTTGGAGATATAGTCGATGTCAGGTCTTGCCAGCAAGTCCCTCTTCTACAGTATTTAATCCTTGCTTCCTAAGAAGAAACTGAAACAAGCCTTGAAACGATTTCATTCTATCACCATCCAGGGCCTGTTTCTGTCACTAAGCGGAACTCCGCTGCCGAGGATGTTCTGACCACTCCTGCCTGAGGGATCTGTGTCCACTGAGGAGATGGGGCCGCAGCTGGCAGAGAAGCATGAGCTGACCTTTCCGGGTCTTAAGCCCCAGAGAGACAGACGTCAAATATCCTTCATCACAAGGGGCCGGGCCAATTTCAAATGGCTACCAGGGGGAAAAAGGAAGACCACTATTAAGAGCTGAGGTCAGGAAAAACAGCACAATAAATACCTCATTCTGAGGCATACATCCTAAAATTCCCTGAAGTCTTTTGGTCCAAGTATAATCTTTAAATATAATAGTGAAATGTGAGTACTAGAGAAAGGGAGAGGGGCTCAAATTAACAAATCAAAATGGATCCAGATTAAGACAGCTCCTTGTTTAATATCCCTGTTTAATCCATAAAGACTTCGATAAACTTGATTCAAGGTCATTAGCCATCCACATTTGAACATTTAAACTTCACTGCCATTGGCTAGTGGAGGCACAAGGGGAAAACACAAGGGCTATAAATGTCGGGACACACTGTTCTTTATCATGTCCAGGATTGCTGGGGCCCACACCTCTAGGAAGTAGGAGGCACAGCTCAGCACAGGACTTTTAAAGGAATGGCAACCCAGGAGCTCAGCTTTGTTCAGCCTTCCCCAGAGTCTCCAATGATCTCATCACTGTTCAGTTATGCGCCTCGAACTCACTGCCATCAAATGGATTCCAGATAAAGGTGACCCGATAGCGTCCCTACAGGGTAGACCTGCTCCCGTGGGTTTCAAGACTGTAACTCTTACAAAGCCTCATCATCCTCCCATGAAGGAACTGCTGGTTTTGAACTGCTGACATTGCCATCAGGAGCCCCATCAGGGTTCAAAAAAAATCAAAAAATTGATTTTTAAGTTTCTGATAATATATTGTATGCTCATTTGAGAGAATCTGGATTTTCAATGAAGCAGTACTTAACTTTTTAAAAAGTTTTATCACTTTTTGAAAATATAGGCACAACTTATTATATATTATTCCTTGGCGTTTTTTTTTTTTCATACACTATTAGCTTTTCTATTTCACTTACTGCCACTGTGTCAAGGCCAAGTCATAGTGACCCTACGGGACAGGGAAGAACTGTCCTTCTGGGATTCCCAGACTCTCAACTCTGCAGAGGCTGGTGGTTTTGAACAGCCGGCCTTGAGGATTGCAGTCCAATGCATAAGCACTACACCACGCAGGCTCCTTTCCATGTTGGCTGGCAGGAAGTTGAGGGAAAAGGGGTTATCGCCTAAAGGGCCTATCACAGCAAGGAATAGCTGGCCATGCCACCAAGATAAGAGGGAAGTCTTTCCAAGAAAATCGAGCACACATTAGAAGGCTTTGGGAAGAGAAGAAAGCAGTAAAGGACCCAAAGCCTGAGGACCTGTCAGGTCCCACGCACCCTTAGGCACACCCAAAGCTTGGGCAAGTGTAGTAACAGCTAGCAACACTATGTTGCACATACTTGAGCGCAACCACTGGGAGTTCACCAACACACACAAGTGGACGTAGGAGACCAGTTAGGGAGGGGGCAGGCATTGAAGCAAAAGCATGGTCTCAAGTCTCTTTCTTGGTGTCCCCCTCCATGTCCCTTTCTCTGTCCCGCCCCCCACTCCCTTTCTGGAGATGGAACCTTCTCTCACTCTTGGGGTTGCTCCTCCTCGTATCGTCTCTTCACAGGTCTCCTGGCTTTTGTGGATAACCCCTATCTTTGGGTGAGACTGTACTAAGCTTTACTTTCATTCCGAAAAGCTTTGGGCTGCGATCGCGTTTGTGAATTCTTTTTGCAATGGAGAAGCAAGAACTGCGGCAAACCATCCTCCCAAGCTCGCATCTCCACTAAATGGTTAAAAGCTTCCTGTTGCTTCCCTGGACCAGCTGATGGGCAGCAACTGCTGACAGCGCATAATCAACTGTCCACAGGTTTGCTGCTTCCAACTATTTAGTGAAAGGGAATAGTTTTAAAAACACACACACATACACACACACACACACACACACACACACACACACACCCAGATAGTTGGTGATGCACTGGGCAGTTGACTGCAAAGTGAGCAGCTGCTCTGTGAGAAATAAAAGCGGCTTTCTGCTCCTGCAAAGGTTCACACCCATGGAAACCCACAGGTGAGCCTTTATCCTGTCCTAGAGGGTAACTATAGGTCAGAATCAATTCAGTGGCAGAGAATGGAAGAATTATGGTTAATTAATAATAGTTAATTAACAGTAATTCTAGCTATGGTCCTCAAGTGAGATACGATGGTTCTGGATTTCATACACCCGTGTGTAGGGTCAACTTTTGGAGGGCATTTACTACAAAAATGGATAGCAGCGGGGTGAAACTGAAAACTGACCTTGGTGGGGAGTGTGGGACAAGCCACGCCCTTTGTTTCCTTTAGGGCTTAAGATCCAGCTTTACTTGAGGGTGTGGACCAAGCCAAGCCCTTTGTTTCCTGGGGGTATCTTTGACTTTATAGAGGGTGTGACTTAAGACCCCAGCCTCCAAGTGGGTATTGATCAAGGGCAATGTACCAACAGTCATTAGTGAAACCCAAAGGAAGGCTGAACATGATAGTGGGACAAGATGAAAGTAAAGGAAATAGAGCAAAGAACGACGAGGAGGCAAAGGACATTTATACAGTTCTAAATACAGGCATGCACGTATGTAAATATATCCAATGACAGGGATATAGGTCTACGTACATAGATGTATAGGCTTAGTATCAAGGTAGCAGATGGACATTGGGCCTCAAGTACTCCCTAATGCAAGAACACTGTTCTAATAATCTTGCAGTCCATGCTCATCTTCCTGATACGATCACTGACAAAATGGGTGCATAAGCAAATGTAGTGCAGAAAGCTGATGATGCCTAGATAGCAAAAGACACAGAATCTGGCATCTTAAATGCTTGAAGATAAGCAAGTGGCAATCTAGCTGAGAAGCAACAAAGCCCACATGGAAGAAGTACACCAGCCTGTGTGATCATGATGGTAACAAGCATCAAAGGACCAGGACAAAAAATCCTATCGTTGTGAACGAGAGGAAGTGCAGAGTGGAAACTCAATGGCCACCTGGAGGCAATTGGACCTCCCCTTACAGAAAGGTTTAAGGGAGGAGACAAGTCAGTCAGGGTTCGGAATAGCGCTATTGAAACATGCAATTTTCCTCTAGTCCTTTAAGGCTTCCTTCCTCTCACTATCATGATCCAAATTCTACTTTACAAATCCAGCTAGACCAGAGCATGTACATGGGTACAGATGAGAGCTGGAGACACAGGGAATCCGGGACAGATAAACCCCTCAGAATCAATATCGACAGTAGCCATACCAGAAGGGGAAGGGGAAGGGGAAGGGGAAGGGGAGTGGGGAAAGGGGGAACTGATCACAAGGATCTACTTATAGCCATCTCCCAGGGTGACAGACAACAGAAAAGTGAGTGAAGACAAACACCGGTCAGTGAAGACAGGAAAAAATAATGATTATAAATATGAGGGAGGGATGGTAGAGGAAAAAACGAGAAGCTGATACCAAGGGCTCAAGTACAAAGAAAATGTTTTGAAAATGATGGCGGCAACAAATGTACAGATGTGCTTGACACAATGTATAGATTGTACTAAGAGTTGTATGAGTGCGCAATAAAATGATTTTTTTAAAAAAGACACCATCCTTTGTGAAATATATATTCTGGTTCGAGCATGCATCCCTCACCTGGAAAGCCTGACTCATTTTCTGATTGAGCTTTGGTAGAACCGAGGAGAGCCACTGTGACTTCTGACAATCTTTAGCTTCTGGCTCTGGATCCTGCCCTATTTGGGTCCCCTCTGCCTGGCACTCAGATGTGGAACTGACCGGCACCAACAGAGACATTGTCTTCCAAGTCTCACAAGTTTCTGTGGGACACTGCAGTGAATGGCAGAGTCCAGGGACCTGAGGGAATGTACTCGAGGAGGGGCAGACAAATGATGCAGAAAAGCATCTTGGGGGAGTTGGCCATCTGGGACATCTTTAATCCCAACTCCTTGGGTATAATCTGTCAATTTTTCTAATAGAAATTACTACCATGGTAATTATGGGTAATTTCTTGGATGCATAGGAGAGCACCTTCTAGCTGAGCATTCTTCTGAGAGCACCTTCTACCTTCTAGTAGAGCATTCTGACTTTTTTTCTCCCACTCCCAATATGAGGCAGTGCATATTCCTGGACATATGTTACATTTATGCATAACTTAGGTGTGGCATGTACATGTTTACGAACACTAATATGATACACCAAACAGGATATTCTTTTTCCAACTCAAATTTCTGTTACATATTAACATTGAGCAATCTTTAGATTTACACCTGTTCATACTTGTTTTCGCAATGTAAGAGCCACAGACTAATTTTCAATTGAGTACTGGCATGCTGAGCATTATTTAATAGAGGATTTTGTTATTCCCACCAAATGACTTCCCTCTGAGGGGTCCAGGTAAGAAGTTGGGTAAGATGTTTCCTTCAGTTAACGTCACATTGAACCTATCTATCAGAAAAAACTGAGACACACTGTGGCCGTCACTTCATCTGATGTCAATTTGAGGATTAAGAGTTTAGGTGTGGAGTCTAGCCTGTCAATCTGGAGAGAGCCAATGAGATCTCTGTGTGGGCGTGGCTTAATCTTGGGAATTCTGGGAAATCTGGCTGCATTTCCCCTTTGGAGATGCTCTACTGACAAGACACAAGGCTGACTCCTTGTGAGACATCCTGGAGGGGCTTACCCTGATGGACCTAGACGAAGCTGAAAAAGCCACATAGAGACTCCTGCCAGTGCTGAGATGTTTCTACCATCACTGGATACATTAGACTCTGCACCCACTGGCCTGTGATTGTCCTGGCATCATTGCATGTGCTTCTTGAGTCTGAAGAGGGCTTTATAGATTGGTATCAGACATATAGGCTAACATCGGACTTATGACCTTGGACTGGACTGGGATGTGTTTTCTCAATGTTCAATTGCTCTTGTAGATAAACCTTTCTTGTACACATATGAATGCTTATGAATGTTTCTCTAGTCTACACATTATCAGAGAATGTCAACTGTAAACACGAAGAGATGAACTTTTCATTTTTACTCTGCCAGAGAAGTTACAAAGCACGCAAACATGCAAATTGTTTCCCATGTTCTAAAAACATAAATAATTAGGCTGTACTAGTGGCTTCTCTCTCGGGGTGGGGACAGGGCCGAGGAGGAGGTTGAGGGGTGATGGGGATGAATTCCACGGAACGTTTATTGTTACTGGAATTCCTCAGGCCTGGATCCCAAGCACACATCTTAATGCAAGTTACTATGACAACTTAAATGTTGGAAAATGCCCACCTCCTTCTACTGAGCTGTTTTCATAGTAAGATCATTTCAAGACTCCTAAACTCTGCGTGAATGGCCCCTGTGGAACAACAATAAACACCCCGCTACAGGCTGTATTCTGAAACGTCTCCACCGGAGTCCTTAAAACATGTAAGCTATAAATGCCATTCCATTTACGTGCACAGAAAACTTAAATTGCACATACACACACACTGCTAAAGATGGCGAGAGCACGCTGACCCTCCTCCCCATGAGCAAAGGCATAGTGAACGTGAACCACCACTACCACCACCACCACCACCACCACAGGCTAAACTCACTTCAGAACTGATGGGAAATTACTTGCAAGGCAGTTTTGAAATGAGAAGACAGAGCTACGTCCTGTTTATTTCTCCCTCACCAGTGCGCTGCATGGGAAGGTGCCAAGAGAAGGCGTTAGGGAAGATGATAGTCCTATTTTGAACAGGAAGGAGGATGTTTTACTCCGGGTGGACTAGAGAAACAAATTCATAAGCACTCATATGTATATAAGAAAAAAAGGTTCATATATAAGAGCAATTGAACATTGAGAAAACATTCCAGCTCAGTCCAAGGTCCTAAGTCCGGTATTAGCCCACATGTCCGATTCCAATCTATAAGCCCTCTTCAGCCTCACAAAGCACATGCAATGACACCAGGACAATCACAGGCCAGTCGGTGCAGAGTCTTGTGTATCTAGTGGTGGTAAAAGCATCTCAGCAGTGGCAGGGATGCCAGTGGCTCCTCCAGTTTCCAGAGCTCAGGGTCTATCAGCATGCTGTCATGTGTCTCTCGTCAGCTGCAATGCCTTCCAGAGAATGAGCAGAGAGATAGTGTCTCCTGCCTTCAAGAAGGAATGACCAGATTTCCCAGAATTCTCAGAGGATAAAGCCATGTCTACACAGAGGTCTCATTGGCTATCTCCAGAGTGACAGGCTAGACTCCACCCCTACACTCAATCCTCAGATTGACCCCAAATTAGGTGACTGCCACAGAGGACAAATACATAATTTGTAAAAAAACAAAACCCCAAGGAAACAACAACAACAAAAAAACAAACACCCTGTGTTTCACTAATTTTTTTTTTAAGACAAAGTATGTGTTTTTAAGTTTGCTTTCACAGTGGTTCAAATCTAACAGTCTAATGGAGTTGGCTTGTGACAAAATGTGAATGACCCTCAATCACCATTCTCTAAAAGGAAGAAAGGAAAGCAAAGAGCCTCACCAGAAGTGCACCGTGACAGAGAAAATCCTATTTAGTGTAAGTAGTCTCACAGCAAGCTATTAAAATATTACATAATTCTGTGGCGGAGAAAAGTCAATTGTAGAATGGAGCAAATATTGAGACTTCAAAGTTGGTTTTGTTGTCCATCAAAGGTAGCACAACTGAAAGTAGCTGCTTCACTCATGAAATCTTAGGAAACCCATAATCCCTCTTCTGTGTCAGCTGCTTCCAAGATTAATTGACAGCTTTGGAAGCACTCTGTCCTACAGAGTCTCTCTGAACCCAACAACAGGACATCAGCAGGTTCTGGTCTGGTGGGGAAGCTAGTCTACACAATAGTACACTTTAAGCAAAAAAAAAAAAGTCTGTGAGTACGTATCGAATAGGAGTTCTTCAACTATTTAAGCCAAACTCACACTTTGGGTAAGGAAAAAGAAACACAAAGAAGGCAGTATTGAAGAATACTTCTGAGCAATAAGCTACAGAAGTCTCTTTGTCGACAAGTCATCAGGCTGCTAATTTTTGGCACACCGAGTTTTGAAAAGAACTTTAGCTTTGAAAATGGAAAACTCTTCAGCAGTGAAATCCAAGCTGCCCACCTACTTATAGTGCTGCCTGGCTTAGGGTACACTAGTGTCCCAAAGAAACCATATAATCCCAATGTTCAACCCCCACTGCACACACGACCCCCCAAACACTGTGGCTGAGCCATGGGGCTTCTTGGCACTGCCAAGGCACAAACCGTAACTGAGAAAATAACTGACATATGAAAGAAAGCTTTATAGGACACCTTCACTAGTAATGGAAACTCAGCTGTAAGCCAGTGTTGAATCATGGAGAAAGCTTTGGTCAGGCAGTGCCCTTCTCCCTTTCCCGGATGCTGCTCTTCTGGGGACGTTTCTCCTAAGGGGCCAAGCACACGCAGGAATAAGGGAACCGCCCCAGGGGCGTCAGGCTGCTGTTGATCGACACGTATGTCTTCGAGCCAGGGTCAAGTGCCAGACTTTGGAGCAGACCAACTGAATTGATCAAGGTCTGGATCCGGGGCTTTAGGAATTTGGTCCCTCCTCACAGGCTAGCAATGATTGAAAAAGCGCTAGGGTTATGTTTTTTGGGGGGAGTGGGGGTGGGGAGGGATGGGATTGAATTCATGTGAAACCTAAAAGGGACCTTTGAGATCCATCACCCAGTCAAAAAATGCAAACACATAACTTTTGCAAGTGAGGGAACTGAGGAATTTATAAGACAGCACGCTGGTTAGTGCCCTTAAAATGTTTATTCACCTGTAAAATGTGAATGGTTTATTCATAAGTGGTTCGCTTATTATAAACAAGGTCAAATTATTTCCCCTTCTGGGACCAATCAGTCATCTGAATGTTCAAGAGACTGCCCACATCAAGCACACGAAAAGCTGGAAAACAAAATAATGAAGTTGTGCTCTCATTTACAGAAAGGCTGTCCCCAGAGGTGAAACTTCAAGCATGGTGCCTGATCTCATTGGTGCAAACTCAAATCCAGGAATGACCACCGTTCTGCCAATATGGACTGTTCCTTTCTGGGTACTCATCCAGGCAGAGGGCTTACAAAGGAAACCTCTCTGAGTTCACGGTCAAGAAAAACCGTGAACAAGCTCAGGCAGCGCTGAAATAGGAAGATGAAACAACACCCCCCCCACCCCACACACACATCAAAAGTGATAATCTTCTAGAAGGCACCTGAGCAGTACAAATTCTCAGACTTACCGTACGGCGCTGGCGGCTGCACCCTGAGGCGGGGGTGAGGTAGTCTTGAGCAGGCGCAGCGCACCAGACAGGTATACTAGGAGGCAGGCCACCGGCACCTGGAAAGGTACACAGAGTTCTTACAGTCCTGGCTAATTTGCATCTCAAAAACTGCTAAACAACTCCATGTTACCTTCCAATTACCCAACAGTCAAACGCACAAGGTTTCAGCTTTCAAAAACTTTCCCCAAGACCTATTATGTATGGTTGTCCCCACAGTCCTCCAAGGTCATTTGAACTGCAGTCCCGTGGGGAGGCTTTGGTCTGGGGTTGGTTTGCAATTAGCAACCTGTATCTTGGAAAAAGGAATTTCAGTTGTTTCTGTGAAAGGGCATTGGATGGGCCGGAGTGTTCCAGCAATGCCTTTGCACCATTTTCTGCACCGGCTAAAGTGCCCCGGGAGCCACAGTAATTTCTTGAAAGCAGTTAGCAGTTAAACAATTGGAAAACTGCCTGAAGCCAGCAC
Organism: Nesogale talazaci; assembly: GCA_004026705.1. Taxonomy (NCBI): domain Eukaryota; kingdom Metazoa; phylum Chordata; class Mammalia; order Afrosoricida; family Tenrecidae; genus Nesogale; species Nesogale talazaci. The sequence goes on from PVJH01003947.1 coordinate 45,559, forward strand.
TATCAATGAGCTGAAGGGGGTCTCAATTTTTCAGTCCTAAAAAAGACCCAAACCAAACACACACTTTTCTAGTATGGTGATCTGGTGTGAGTCAGAAAGAAAGAGGTTTGACCTGGCCCCCTTTCCTTGGGCCTTTTTACCACACTGACTTGATGGGCCTGTGCAGCTGCCCTGGCATGGGTTGGTTATCCAGGAAGCCCAGGAAAGAAAACGTGGCCACAAGATGGGAACTGACCCCACTCCTGTGTCTCCCCCATTCCGACCATGCCTTTAGCAGTTGCTTCTGCATTTAGACGACCTTTCCAATTATTACTCTACTTTTATTGTCAAGAGGAGATACTCTGCCAAAGAAAGGCACAATCCCCCCTCTATTCTTAGCCACCGAATAACATGAACTATAAAGTTAAAAGTACCTAGAAGTCGAGGATAAGCCAAGTTTTTCAGCATATTTTAAAAAATAAATACTGTGTACCTTTTATTAAACATTACATTATATACACAATACATAAGAATTACATTGTATCGAGTAAATCTATTGCATAAGATAACCTAAAAAATGTGAAAAAGAAGGATGTTACTTTGAGAATTAAGGTACACCTAACCAATCATGAATTTGTTTTTTTTTCATTTTATTGGGGGCTCATACAACTCTTATCGAAATCCATCCATCCATTGTTATGGCAAGCACATTTATCTATTTGTTGCCATCATCATTCTCAAAACATTTACTTTAGGGGGCAGCCAGGCAGTGATGATGCATACAAGTTTCCTCTAGTTCCTGAAGCCTTCCTCCCTGTCCCCCAACCATCATGGCCCCAACTCTACCTTGCAAATCCAGATGGACTGGAGAAGTCACACTGGCATAGAGGGGAGCTGGAGATATGGGGAAACCAGGATGGATGGGCCCCTTCAGGCCAATGGTTAGATTGGAGATACTGGAAGGGTGGAGGGAAGGGGGGGTAGAGAGACAGAACCAACAGCAAGGATATATACACAAGCTCATATTTGAAGGACGGGCATCAAATGAGTGGGTTGGGGGAGAGGTCGGGCAGTGTACGATATGACAAAACAATAACAATGTATAAAGTATTGAGGGTTGGAGGGGAGGAGAGACCAGGGGAAGAGGGGAAGGAATGGATAAGCCGATACTAGGGGCTTAAGGGAAAAGGTGGATGATTGGAGAACAATAATAGAAGTGGACATGTGAGGGTGCTCGATGAGTATGCTTATTTATATATTGTGAAAAACGATTTATGAGCCCCCAATAAAATGATTCGGAAAAAAAAAAAACATTTACTTTGCACTTAAGCCCTTAGCATCAGCTCATTCTCCCCCTCCCTCCCTGCTGCCCCCTCCCTCATGAACCCTTGATAATTTATAAATTATTATGTCATATCATACACTGTCCAATGTCTCCTTTCACCCACTTTTCTGCTGTCCACCCCCCCCCAAGGAGGGGGGTATATATAGATCCTTGTAATTGGCTCCCCCTTTCTACCCCATCATCCCGCCACCCTCCCAGCATTGCCACTCACACCACTGGCCCTGAAGGTATCATCTGTCCTGGATTCCCCATGTTTCCAGTTCCTATCTGTGCCTGTATACATCCTCTGGCCTAACCGGATTTGTAAGGTAGAATTAGGATCATGATAGTGAGGGAGAGGAAGCATTAAAGAACCAGAGGTTAAGTTGTATGCTTGCTCATTGTCACACTGCACCCTAACTGGCTTGTCTCCTCCCCGGAACCCTGCCATAAGAGGATGTCCAAATGCTTACAGATGGGCTTTGGGTCCCCCCTCCCCCTCATTCACAATGATATGATTTTTTTTTTGTTCCTTGATGCCTGATTCCTTTGATAACTCATCTGATAGCACATTTTTAATGCTGATTTTTATGGTAAAATTAGGTGTCTTGAAGGATATTTAGGTCAGCTTATACTTGAGTATATATGGTAGCTTAAGGGGAAAGACATGGTGGGCCACCAACCTGGTATATGACATCAAAAATCAATCAATAAATTTCAAATACGATTGTGGAAAGGGAAAATCTATCTGAAGTGCCCCCTTCAGCAAGCTGGGTTCTTGACCTATAGCCCACATGGATGGAAGCAGTATCGCCACATCGGGCTATAAGACTAGCACTTCACAAAACTTATGGCAGTGTCATAAGAACACTTCCTTTTTTTAACATAATGTTACATCGTTGCAGTGGAAAGGTGCACTTGTCTGTAATACTTCTACGTTGTAATGGGTGGGGGTGGGGGGGCAGGAGGGGGAGGCAGACCCACATGACTAACAATGGCCCCAAATAGATTACTAGGCAACTAGATGTGGCAAAACTCCCGTTTTATCCTCTTCCATCAGATGCTGGATCTGAGGCGTCTTTGTACCAGATTCACCTTGCCCTCCCGGGACCTGAGTGAGTGTCCAGGGGTCATTTGCTGGGAACGTGGACGAGGTGACAACATCAGAGCCAAGTGAGGAGGAACAGGCAGACGTGTCCCCACCAGGGTCTGGAAGGCCAGATCCGGACTCCAGTCTGATTGGCAAAGGGGAAATCTTGCTCACCTACATCTCAATCTCTCCCTCCCCCATCTTCCTCACGTTAAGACTTCATCTCTCAAAGGAGCAGTGGTGGTGCAGTGGTTACCCGTTGGCCTGTGATCAACATGGTTGGAAGTTTGAAACCACCAGCGCTCCCTGGGGGGCAGGGCTGGATATTTGACTCCCATCAAGTTGAGTTTCCCATCGGAAACTCGTGGGTTTCGCCATGAGTCAGCACAGACTCGCTGGTAGAGATTGGTTTTTTTTTTTTTTTTTTTAAATAAAGGCTTCATGTGTTTTTTGTTTTATTTTCATAAAAAAATATTTTCAGAGTGGGACGCAGGCAGTTAGGAAGGAGTTTCTAAAATGGACATAATTACGATGGTCTCTCCTCTGTAAAATGAGGTTTTCATGAGAGCCAGACATTTAAAGGTCAAGAGATTAGGGGGTTTATTCTTTCCTATGCCACTCAAAACAAGACAAACTTGCATACAGGCTGATATCAAAACCTCTCCTTTTTCCTTCTTGTATTTGCAAAGGGATGGATAAGCCAAGCTCTTTGGGATGGGATAGGGGTAGCCTATGTTTGCTGCTGAATGTGTGTAGAAGTCGAGCCTGAGAACGGGGAGTGAGAGACTGCTGTCCTGGTGCACCTGTCCCCCACCTCTCCAGCCCTGGGAGCCTTGTTCTCTGCTCACCCCATTACTGCAGCCCCCCTACAAAATACTTTATAAAGAACAAGAGATTGAATCCCATGGTGGTTTTTAGCTTTCAGGTTTGAAGGCATCTTTTCAAACTAAAAATCCAAACTCCCTCTGTCTAGCATATCATCTCAGTGGTGTTTTAGCTGACACAAATGGCAGACACAACTGTGAGAGTATGCCTAAAGGGAGGGAGAAAGAAGAGCCGTAAGCCAGCATATTCTCAGAAGACGTATGATAGACCAGGTCGAAGTATTATCTGGCACCCTTCACCCATCTGTTCAAGCTGCTCTCCTGAAACCATGACACACCATCACCAGTTTCACCACATGGCTCAGCTTCTCACCCCCAATTGGTGCTGGCCTCTTCGGCCCGAGTCCTAACAACCTATGATGCAGCCCAAATCCAATTCTCTCCCAAGAGGCAACTCCATGCTATTTATCTCTACTCATTGTGACACAAGATGGGCTTCTGAAATGGTGAATTTAATGGGGGCAGACACAGCCTCATCTTTTTCCCGAGGAGCTGACAGGTTTGAAACTGTGGTAACATTTTGTGATCATTAAGGATTATATCAACTGGACACTCCTGGGTGAGGACAGGGAAATCTATCACTTGTGTCCCAGCCTGATGACACCTCGTTGGTGTCATAAGCCTTTTGGTATAAGAGAACCAAGAAGAGGCAAATTAATGTTAGTCCTTCCCCTTCTGTGGGAGCTGGATCTGGTTCCTTGTCTCTCATCGCATCACCTGCTAACTGGGTTCTCTAGAGATGCAAATCCAGTGATGTGTATAAACAGGTTGTACGGAGAGAGCTAAGACATGGATTACACAGTTAGAGAAATAGGTCGAGTCTGGCTCAAGTCAGGTTTCTTCTGACTGGTGGAAGTTGGTGAACAGAAAAGCAGCATGAGGAAGCAGAGACAACAGAGGCTGGTGGATGCAAAGCTCCAAAATCAGCAAAGTGGACCCACCACCGCTAGTTTGCCGACAGCTCTGGGGGTTCAAATGTGAGGCAACGAGAAATCGAGGCGCCAGATGTAAGGTCTAGCTCTGGCAGCAAAGGGCCAAAGAGAACTAGAGACTCTGCTCAGTCTCTCGATAAACGGGCTTATTACATCAAGGAGGCTATGGCCCAACTGATAGACTGGGTTCCACCCCTAACCTTACCTTGGAGCATCCAGTTGGCATAATCCCTAACCATGACAGACAGCAGCCCACAGCCTCACCTATATCCCCCCCAGGGCTGGTGCTTCCTAAATGTTAGAGCTCTTGAGAGCTGGCACAGAGCGGTGGCCGGTGCCCCTGTCCTGTTCCTTTCTAGTCAACCTCCGACCCCAAGGTGGTTTGTCCTTCCAGTGCAGTGTCACCCTCTTTGCTGCACCTTCCTCTGCTAGTCTGATAAACTGATCCACACGCCATCGAAAATAAAAATGCATTCTTGTTCTCTTATAATTATTAAAATCATACAGGAGAAAAAAAGAGGCACATAGGGGAATGGATAGACAAGCAAGGCATATCACCAATAGTTTTGATTTTCAATATTGAACCAACAGTCTTTATTTTGAAGAATGTTTTTCATAAATGTTACAAGTTACATGATGATTGTGATAGCAAGTCCCACAATCTCCCGCACAACAGGAATACCAGGAAGCATTAACTTCAATGCAACCTCCCTCCACTTCTAACACCTCGATATCCCACATGATCTCTATCATGTTTTTGGAAAAGCATCTCAGAAGTTCTGGGAAGTAGTCCTCAAATGCTCTCGTTGTCTTTCATTGAGGACCCCTCGTTCCGATTTGAACTGCCCTGAAAAGCCACTGCTGAGCAAGACATTAAAGGGAAGGCACCACCACCCTAATAGAAGCCGTGGTTCACCACGGAGCACACACATCAAGCAAATGTGGGGCCACGGCACAGAGATGGCTTACAGCAAGCAACCACGGAGAAAGCGATCGGATGGACTCTGATGTGGTCCACTGACACGACTACACACATGGGGGGGGGCCTCAATTTCAAGAGAAAACATCCCAACCAATGGGAATGTTGGGGGGGGGGGGAGGGAGACACCACACAGAAAAGAGCAGGCTCTTTCTCCAAAAGAGTGAATATAAAACTGTCTTCACAACCACTCCACAAAGTACTGGGTCTGTTATGAGTTTGCAGAGGAACTGAGGCAGGAATGACACATGACTTCAAAGAGCGGCTTTATGTTCCCAGGGAGATCCATGAGAGTTAAGGGGCCTTTTAAAATTGTAAAGAGGCAAGGGCTGAGCCCCGGTGGCGTAGTGGTTGTGCGCGGGACTGCGGCCCACTGGGACGGAGGTTCAATTCCAGCAGTGGGGCTGGGCCTCCTACTCCCACCACCGGAGAGCAGTGATGCCCCCCCCCAAAAAAATTGTAAAGAGGCAAACTACAAAGGGCAAAGTCTTCAATCGTCCTGCAGTAGCCACAAGTTCTACAAACATATAGAAAGAACTCTTTGGTGGGTTCCAGACGGCTTAGTGTTAACTGCTTTAACCCCATCTCCATCTGCTCTGCAGCCCAGCACCTACCACAGAATCTGGCCCTCTCAATAACTGTGGGCAAGGGAGAGGTCAGGAGTTAGGGTCACAGCAAGAAGCTGACATGCTATTTCCTGAAGTGTCAGCGCTGGCACCTTTCATGCAAATCTCTCTTTTTCCTTCTTCCTACAAAGAGGAACTGGAGAATTGGCAAAGGGAAGAAGTTTGGAAGCAGATGAACATCATAACCATACAAGCAACCCATGTAGACAACAGAGGAATGAAGGATGAGGACATCTCACACATAAACTTACTCCACTGCACAATCCCAGTACAGTGCAAGTGAAGAGAAGGGTTAAAGGCATAAACCCACAAAGGCCAAAGGAAACTTGGCCAGACCAATTTTGGAGTCTGGGAATCAGGCGGGTAATGGCAAATGACTTAGGCCTGAGAGGGCCAAATCATGAACATGCGGTTGGAAAAGTCGAAGTCCTGTCAATTAAACCACTGTCCCCCACAAAGGCTCAAGAATGGGCCGCAGTAATCACTTCTAGATGAGGTGCTAATCTCCACAGAGTCGGTTCAGACCCACGGCAAAGCTACAGGACAGAGTAGAACTGCCCCTGCAGGCTGCTGTAGGAGAGCAGAAAGCCTCATTTTTTTTTCTCTCCCACAGAGCAGCTGATGGTTTTGAACCACCAACCCTGCCATTAGCAGCCCAACTCCTAACCCACTACACCCCCAGGGCTCCTAATGAAGGGGTGAAGGGGGTGCCAAAAGCTCTGCAACTGGTCTCCTAAAAGGTCATTCCTTCCTGCAGCCTACAGGGTCAGGCAACACGGCACGCCTCCCCCTTGCAGAAGACTGATGTTTATTCCAGAGAAGGTAAAACCGTTTGTGAAATGGGAACACGAGCACTTCCTGAGACAGAGGAGACTCCGTGAGCAGCCTCCATCCCGTTTTTAGGCTCCCAGAAGAGAGGCTGCCAGCTCTAAATCCAGGAAGATTATCAAGTCCCCCTTACTCTGAAAAAATTGCCAGGCCTGGATAAAATCAGTCAATGACACTGGCTTTGAGGTTCCTGGACAAAGTGGCCCAATAGGGCCCACAAGAGAATCGTACAAGCCTAAGTCACATGATCAGAGCTTTCACTCAGCTTTCTAGAATCCTCTTTGTGAAAGGCAAAAAGACAATAGAGGGTCAAGAGACAGCTAGCCGGGGATGAAGGTAGGGGTACGGGGGGAGGGGGTGCGCGGAGGATGACACTAACATGAAAGACAAATCAATACATGAAGCAACGTGGGAAACAGATAATTTAGGAGGAAAGAAATTTCAATATAAATACAGAACATACTATATTTTGCACAGTATGTTGTACACATTGTAAATAATCTTTGTAAGGCAAAACTTTTTTTTTCCCCTTGCATCACTGCCCTGGAGGGAGTAGGAAGCCCAGTTTTGCCCCTGGAGAGCTGCTGCTGGATTTGAACCATCAACCCTGTGGGCCGTAGTCCCACACACAACACTGCGCCACCAGGGCTCAGCTTGTTTAAGCTTTTTTTTTTTTAATTAAAAAAAACCCTGCCAACTTGTGGCTTTAAGTGTCTCTTTGTATTAATATAGCATACTACCCAAGAAATCTTTCTTGGCAGTTCAAAGGCGCAGGAGGCCTGCTCTGTTCTAAAGCGATGAGCAGAGTCAGAATTGGCTCGAGGGTGGGGAGGGAGGGAGGGAGTCCGGTGGCACAGCTGTGGGAAGGTTGGCAGGTGAGAGTTCTGTAGATTGAACCCAACAGCCACTTTGAAGAGGAAAGAGGTAACAGTCGTCTGGTTACAGACTTAGACTTTCTATGGGCAGGTCTCAGTTCAACATGTGGGGGCACTAGGAGTTGGATTTGAGTTGACAGCAATGGGTTTGCGCTTGACACAAATAACCCTCTTCCTAGCTCACCAGACTTGATTATCGAGTTTTACTGCTGGGTATTAACCGCCTGTTTGCTACCCCAAAGAAAAGAAAACCTCAAGATTTCATTTAAAGCACTTGACAATTCTGATGCCCTACATGGACCTTTTACATTTTCTCCCCCCACCCCACCCCCACCTTTTTTTTTTCCCCTAACTGCTCACAGACAACTAATTTTTTAAAGGAATCTAATATAAAGAAGAGTACATTCAAATTGCAGGAAAGGTTTGCTTTCTAAATAATAGCAATTAATTTCATATGACAAGTACTGATTGTTATTCTTCTAAGAGCTACTAAAAACGTTAGCACATTTTTTAAAAGTAACAAAAAAATGATACAAAGTGAGGATTATTCTACTAAAATTGAATATGGAGGTATTCATATGTCGGTATTTTCAAGTGCTCTAAACAATTATATCATTTCCTACAGCGAGACACTTCATAACGTAAGTACATCTTGAATAAACGTCTAATTGAGTTCAAGGAAAAGCGTAAGCCATAAAACTATCTCAAGATGAACAAGAGTGTCTCTAAATACTATTTAAATCAGACACCCGTAGAGAGTATAGCTACTCAGTATCTACTGCTAAAATTTGATATCACTTGATTATATCAATTCAGTATCTACTGCTGAAATTTTATCCTCTCCTGACTTAATGCCTTAGTGAAGAGAAAACCTTTAGATTATTTCCTGAAGTGCATTCTTTCCCTGGTGCTGAAAGCATGTGACACTGATTGTCCTTAAGGGCCACCAGAGTCGGCTCCGACCCACAGCAAACCGAACAGTACTGAATGAAAATATGTTCCGAGCCGCCTCCATCTTCAGACTCACTGCAGACTCGCCAAAGGTCTTCTTCCTCTGTTTCGCCAAAGGTCTTCTTCCTCTGCTCTACCAAGCAGCCTGTCTTTCTCCAGGGGCTGGTTCCTCTTGAGAACACTGCAGTGTGTGAGATGAAGCCTCACCAGCTGCTTCTAAGGAGCTGCTCCTCCCTCTGGCAGTCCCATGTATACTCAAAATTCCTGGCCAACAGCAGAATTCAAAAGTAGGCATTCTTCATGCCAGCTTTCTTACTCATGGGCCAGCTTCCATTTAAATTACCAAGGCTTGGGACAGGTGCACCTTTGTACTCAAAGGGACCTCTCTGCTTTTTGTTACATTTTCAAGAAGTCTTTTGCAGTAGATTTGCTCACTGCAGCAACACGGTTGTGATTTCTTGCCTGCTGCTCCCCGTGAGCACTGACAGTGGATTCTAGTACGACGACACCCTTTGCTACTTCTGTACTTTGGCCCGTTGTTACAAGGCTGCTTAACATTCTGTGCATTTGTGCTTTCTTCAAGTCTACTTCTTTGGGGTTCATCAGATATAATCACTGTGATCTTTACCAATGCTTTAAGCCCTCTTCACTTACACCCTGCAAGGTTGAATCCTATGCATCTGAAGCTCCTTTTCTGACCCTTCTTACCACAACCAAACTCACTGCTATGAGTGAATACTGACTCGTAGAGGCCCCCGGGGGTTTCTGATACTACAGCTGTTTAGACCAGCAGAAGCAGTCTTTTCCACTCAGAACTCCTGGTGGTTTCAAACGGCCGACCATGTGACATCAGCACCAACATGTACCACCACCCCACCACCAGTGCTCCTCAAATGCAGACAGCAGCTTGTTAATGCACCTTCCCCTAATCCTGATCTAGATTTTTCTTTATATAATCCAATTCTCAGATAGTCTGCCCAACACAGACTGCTTAGTCAATAGAACATCGATGAATAATTCTCTGGTTTCTCTGCTTTCAGCCGAGATTCCACTAACGTCAGCAATGGTATCCCTCATCCCACCTCTTCTGGCACCTCCCTGAGATTTACTGTGGTGACCGGTTTTTAATTATCTTTACTAAAATTTTACTTGCATCTGCTATAAATGATATTGTTCCATTTCTTCCAAATTCAGTCGCATCAACCACAGAACGGAACCTATCCCCCTCCCAAATGCACTAAGCTAAGTGATCCAAACTGGGTGGTGGACACTAAATGTGGGAAGGCCTTCAGGAGCTATGGAGAACAGAGGTCTTCTCGGAACGCAGCAAAAAAACATCCACTTTAAGCTGTTATTTGGTATATTACAACGACACACGTTTGGCTCAAAATAAAGAGACAGCAAGAGACGTAAGCAAATCACTATGTGGTCGCTGGGCTGCTTCATGGCTGCCCTGATTTGCTGTGGATCAGACTGTTCTGATCCAGGGTTTTCACTAGCTTGGCCATAGAAGTGGATCATCAGGGCCTTTCCTAGTCCAGCTGAGTTTAGGCATCTCACAGGAACCCAGACAGCATCTTAACAACGAATGACCATTCGTGGGCACTTTGGAGACCTCACGCCTGCACAATGCGGTGACCAAGGGTGCCGCCACAGGAGTTAGCGGGGCAGAGCTCACTTCCTACTCCAACGAGGTCTGGGGGCATCCACATGACCTGTATCTGAAACAGGAAAGGTTCGAGACCAGACAGGTGGGTTACAGCTCCTCTGAAACTATTCCAGTCTGCTACTAAAGTATTTCCTCAATACAAGAACACTTTGTTCTATTAAACTGGCATTCCATGATGGCCCGATCGTTGAAAACAAATGTGTGCAAAAGCAAAAGTGGTGAAGAAAGCTAATGGTGCCGACAACACAAAGATACAGCGTCAGGGGCCTTAAGGGTTTGAAGGTAAACAAGCGGCCATCTAGCTCAGAAGCAACAAAGCCCACATGGAAGAAACATACCAGTCTGAGTGACCAGGTGTCGAAGGGATCAGGTATCAGGCATCAAAGAAAAACTATAACATTATAAATGAGGAGAAATACAGATTGGGGACACAAAGCCCATCTGTAGGTAAAGCAAGATCCCCTTATAGAAGGGTGTTGGGGGAGGTGATGAGCCAGTCAGGGTACAGTGTAGCAACAATGAATATGTTCCTCTAGTTTTTCCATGCTTCCTCCCCCATTCCCCGCCCCCCTCCCTCACTATCATGATCCCAATTCTACCATACAAATCTGCTAGACCAGAGGATGTACACTGGCACAGATATGAACCGGCAACATGGGGAATCCAGGACAGACGATCCCTTCAGGACCAGTGGGGAGAGTGGCAAGATCAGGAGGGTGGAGGGAAGGTGGAGTAGAAAGGGAGAACCGATTATAAGGATCTACATATAACCTCCTCCCTGGGGTACGGACAACAGGGAAGTGAGTGAGTTTACGATATGACAAAATAATAATTTATAAATTATCAAAGGAGGGGGGAGCAGGGAGGGAGCAGAAAAATGAGGAGCTAATACCAAGGGCTTAAGTAGAAAGAAAATATTTTGAGAATGATGGAAACAAACGTAGAAATGTACTTTGAATACACTGTATGGATGGATGGATGATAAGAATTCTATGTGTCCCCAATAAAATGATTTAAGAAAGAAAGAAAAGAAAATGTTCCAGTCTGTTCATGACCATCACATTTTGCACCAAAATGAAAACTGACTTTCAAATTTAATTTCAAAATTAAAGCTGATCTAATCAGTGAAAAATAATGTTCATGTATTCCTGTTAGGGTTAAATTATCTGTATTAAAAGTTTGTACTCAATGTTGATGCACTATAAAAGAATACCCATAAAAGGACTACACTTAAAAAAATTACGAGATAAACATTTCTGTACCCACAATAAATTTTAAGGAATAAAAGTACATTTTTACCTCTGAAGCTCCTTTTCTGACCATTACCACAATCCGCCCATCTCCCACACCCTAATAGTTCTAAATTCTCTGTGCATACTCCCATTAAACAAGAAAGAAATACTACTGCATTTCTAAACAGTATCCTGTTGAGTTTTACCCAGATTTCTGAATTTCATACAAATACAGTAAATGTATGTACTGCAACTTGTTTTTATTTTTCTTTCCCTATTCAGTATCTGGTCCCATTTCATTTCCACTGACTGATGCCTGGGCTGCCCTGTCCATTCATTTTCAGAGTTGGAGGACAACCCACACAGGTGTAGGTGTGGGCAGAGGCAGGCTGGTCACGGGTCGCAATGACTGTGCTGGCGCCCATCCATCCTGCTCCTCTGGTTGCTCACTGTGTGCACTATCTGTCCAGCCCTACAGCAACCCACTAGATACATAAACCCAATCTGATTTATGCTTTATTTCTCTATCCTGTGTCACACAAAGTGCCATGGACACTGGCATGCCTTTGCTGGGTTGTATTTTATTATACTGGGTTCAATTTTATTAAAACCCATTTTCTTCAAATTATAATCATGATCTATTACGGTCCACATAAATGGACCAGGTTGGGTTTAACTCTTTTCTTCTTTTTCACGAAATGGTATAAGTTAGAAAAGAAAAATATCAGAGATGACTACTCTTAGTAGAATCAGATTATAGTTTCTGGAAACATTCACTTAAATTCTATACATATGCACATGTGTCATGTAGAGAAACAAATGTCAGTAAAATGATTGCGGACCATAGTAAAAGAGCTAGAACCACCTTCCAATTGAGTAATTTTTCTCTTTTATCTGTGTGTCATCTACCACTATGCTCACTAAAGAATTTCTCAATTTCAATTATATATTGAATTTTCCCAAGCTCTCTGTAATTGTTCAGACTGGCTGCCTTGGTCATGTTTATTTACGCTTACCATATATTCACATCTTTAACCTCATTTCTTTCAAATGAACAGTTTGCTTACACTCGTCTCACATTTATCACATCAACGATCCAATCCATCCCCACGTACCTAATTCTGTATCTGACTTTTAGTTGCTTTTATTCATAGTGCCGTATTTACTCATTTTGGGGGGGTTTTGACTGTGAGTTCACATTTCTCTGAGCTTGATCTTGGTGAACTCCTGGCATCTTGACTTGAAGACATACATTCTAAAAAGATTTTACACCTGCTTCTTCTGCCACTTTGCGGGACCCACTTTACAATGATCGACTTCTCTTCACTGGAGCCCTCAGGTAGGTGTGAGTTCGTACTGAAAACCCACATGAATACTAGTTATGACTTTCCTTGTAGTTGCTAGGGTTTCGGAAGAGGTCAAAGAGAAAGCTGGGTTTCCAGTTACAAAAGAGCTGTGTGGGGTGTCAGCATTATGTGGAGACAGTGACTACACTTTATCCCTTCTGTTCAGGCCCTGAGCATTGTATCCTGTCTCTGCCATTCCTGGAGACTGCGAAAATCAAAGTACAAATTGGCTGGATCTGTCAAGTGCTCTCAAATGAGCTGCTCCGCTCGCCTCTCTAGAACCTCACCTGCTCTCTCTCTCTCTCTCTCTTTTCTTTTTCCGTGGGCATCACTGCCTCTGGTGGTCATGGGCACTACCCAGCGCTGCTCCTGAGAGCTGCCGCTGGATGTGAACCGCCAAACCCGCAGGCCGCAGTCCTGCACTCAACCACTTATGCCACCAGGGCTCAGCCCTCTCATCTGCTCTCTTAAACCAAAGTTTGGTCTTTAACTTCTCAGCTCTCACCATGAAAGATTAATTTATATTTATATAAATTTTATATTTAGTCACTTCTGGTGGAGCAGTGGTTCAGAGTTGTAGTCTGACACAGCACCAAAAAAGTTGGCACTGGCTTTAAATTTTTCCTCTTGGTTTATAGTGAGTTTATATTCCATTTAAACCATCAGGTATTTCTCATATGCGCTAAGTTGAGAGACATTTCCTCATTCCTTACTTGCATAACAGCTATTATTTATCTAAATGCATCAGTTCCCATTTCCGCCTATTAAATGCAGTCTTGCTTTAATTCAGCCACTGCTTTGTTTATTTTTTTGTTTTGTTTTGGTTTTGGGGGGGCATCACCAGCCACTGCTTTAAGTTATTAAAAGCATTGTGAGTCCTGCATCTGGCTCTGAATGCTACCTATGCCTTCAACCATTTTCATTCATATACCTTATTAACATGTTTTCTACCTCATTAGTCCAAGTTGGTAAAAATACATAACCCTATCAACATACGAAACATTACAAAAGATAAGTGGTGAAAAATGTAACACCACCAGGAAAGCAGCAGGCGGTAGTTAGCTGGAAATGTACCTTAAAAGAAAAAAACCAATGTTATTCTGACACAAGTATACTCTAAGGATGATAGAGAAGACTATTCAACATAGATCCTTGAAACAGGGTTTGCTGTGACTCCTTCACACATGCCACAAATTAAATCTGCTACATATGCTAAGAGTAGGTTACAATTAACAGGGAGGATGGCTCTTCAAAGTATGAAATAAAAATAATCAATCATGATTTAAATGGTGCTGACAAAATCCTGACAGCAACAACCAAGACCTTTCAGGGAAGGGAGGGTGAGCCATTCTGCTGAAGGCGGGTCAGCCTTTGCTTCAGTGATGAACTCCACAACCAGCAGAAAATTCATTTAGCATATCTACCTCATTACACAGCTACGACAACGGGATCAGCAACTAAACCACAGCAGTGCCATAGAGGGGTGACCATATCATTTATCGGTGAGGATGAAAGGTCCGAGGATTAAAGCAGATCAACAAGGGGAACCAGTACCAGTCCAGTAACCCAGGACCTGCATCAGCCGACACTGCAGCTCTTTTCTCTTATCATAAAGAGCCTCAGAATCAACTGAGATAGTAACTGTAAAAATATCCCATGATCACCTATGTTTCCTGGATGACATTCATGCCCATAGGACAACATGCCAACAACACCCCTCAACCTCTCCCTCCAAGTATGATTTGCAATAGAATCTGTTAAAGCGGGTAGTTTGATTTCCTCATTCTTAAAGGACTGGTGGCAGAGTGGTTACAAGTTGGGCTGCGAACCACAAGGTCACCAGTTGGAAACCACCAGCTGCTCTGTGGGGAAAAAGGAGGTTTTCTACTCCTGCAAAGAGTTGCAGTCTTTGAAAGCCACAGGGGTAGTTGTACCTGTCCTACAGAAATGCCACGAGTTGGAGAAGTCTTGATGGCAGTGAGGTTTTGAAGTTTTTTAAGGACTCTGCAGTATCTAAAATATCCAACTTAAAACCACTGAGTCCATTCAGACTCGTAAAAACCCCAGCAGGGTGGAAGTGTCCCTGTAACTGAGACCATAACTCAGTGCGGGAGTGGAACCCCGCGGCGTTCGTTCTCTCGTGGTTCCCATCTGCTGACTCTGAGGTTAGCTGTCCAACGCAGGACCCGCTACGCCACCAGGGCCCCAGAGCTGAATGAGCCACGGCATCAGAAACATCGCATTCCATCAATGTTTGTAAAGACAGAATGATTTAATTTATTCATGCACTAAGAGTATCTTAACGGTTCTAATATATCGAAGGCCCCCGGTGGTGCAAAAATCACACTGAGGGCATTTATGACTATTCTGCGTGCCTTGGTTCGGTCTCCTCCAGGCAACTGGCTGAGTCCCCTCAGGTCACCAAGACACGCTCTCCCAGACCCCTCACCCCACTCCCACCAGCCAACAGGAAGACACAGATATGGTTGTAAACTACACACGCAGGTTTCCTAATCAGTGCTTTGTTCAGCCAACATGCTTTTAAAGGATGGAAATTTCATATTTAAAAAAAGAATCAAGAAATAGGGCTTCCCTAAAGCCACCCCGGGGGGACCGGCTGACACCACCTAAGGGCAGCAAGCAGCCAGTGACCTTTGTCTCCTTTCCAACTGGCCGCTGCGAGCTCCTCCCCTCCCTGCATTACCCTCTCACACAGCCTCTCACACCAGCTCTGGGTGCTCGGCCACTCGGCCACAATGTTCGGAATCACTCCAAACCTGTCCTCTCGTTTGTAATACGAGTACTTTCTACCTTGCGGGGTTGTTAACGATTAAACAAAACTGTGGGGCTGAGCCCCGGTGGTGTCGTGGTTGTGCGCGGGACTGCGGCCCACTGGGTTGGAGGTTCAGTTCCAGCAGCAGACTCCACAGGAGCAAAGGCTGGGCCTCCTACTCCCACCACAGAGGGCAGTGATGCCACCAAAAACAAACAAAAAACAAACAAAAAAACAAAAAAGCGTAAAAGGGTAAAAAGCGTGGAGCACAGCCCGCTCTGCCCCGCCACTGAGATCAGCATACTTCCCAGTAACACCAGAGCTAACCAGGGTAAGGACACAACTCCCTTTGCTAGGACCTCAGCAACACGAAGAACGTGCTTTCTTGCTTTTAAAGAGTGGGCAACAAGACGCTATTCAAGAAATTAAAATAGTGAACTCGGCCACCCACTTAAGGCAGAGAGGACCCTCATGAGAGAGAATGAAGTCACTGAGAAGGACCAGCAAGAGTTCTAGGATTCCGATTATGCAGATTTCCGTATTTTCCTAGCTTTGGCAGCGATTTCCTGGTAATTTATACAAGATGCCTTGCAGAAGGCATAGATATGAATAGGAAAGGTCTTCCCACCCAATGCAAAAAGCAAAATTTTTACAAAATTCAACAACTATCTTTTTTTTTTAACCAACAATGAAAAGTTGACTAAAGTTTGGTGCAGTCGTTGTTTTGTAAAATAGGATTTCCTTCTCTTAAAAGAATGTTCCACTTTTTAATTCCCTTTCCCCATACACTTTCTGAAGCTCCTCTGAAATATGAGTATTCAAGCATAATGGTCAATCTTAACAACAACAAAAAAAGTTGTTCTCACCTGGTGATTAAATACCTTAATGTCACGATGCTTTGCTTACACGTGACCACACTGTTGACCTTGATGAACTTGGGAAGGAAATCTCAGGATAAAATCTGACCCTGGAGCCTGCATGTGCTGTCTACCACCACTCTGCATTTTGTAACTGTGAACGTCAGTTTCAGGCTCCATGGTTTTCAAGCCCGTCTCTCGTGACTTTTCCCACCCCTTCCCAACAATAAAGACAGGCTACTCCCTTGCCCATGTCCCGAATTTATCTGTTAGGGTCCCGCTATGAAGGTCAAGCCTCCACATCTGAAGTTTCCCCTGCTGCGCTGTAAAAAGTCTTCCAGGGCAGCGAACACACAAGGACTCAAAGACTGCTTATTAACCGATTGAGAGACACCCTCGATTTTAGGAATAATTTAGTTGACAAATACCTCCTCATTCTCTAGACCATGCGCAGAGGGCAGACAATGGAAGCACGGGCCCCTGGAGAAGCACTCAGTTTTGAGGCAGAGAATACGCAAATGTTGAACCCTTCAACCACTTTGCTGTTGTGAGCAGTTTTCAAGTTGGCTCTGGCGCTGGGTGGTCTGAGATCCAGAGAATGGCACACTGCCCGGTGCTGTGCAGTGCACATGGTGGGTTATCGTGATACCATGGGTTGGGATCTATGGAGTTGGCGCTGGCTAATTTCGGGAAGCACATGGCCGGGCCTTTCTTCCCGTTCAGTGTAAGTCTAGAAGGGCGGTTGGGCATCACAGAAACACAAGGGCACCGTTGACGGGTGAACTGTGATTGTTCACATGAGGTGCGCTAGACAAGAAGGGAACCCAGGTCTCCTGCACGAAGACCAGCTCTCCACCAGGACACCACCGACTGGAAGCCAAAAGCAGGCCCCTTTCCACTGCCCGAGTCTTGCTCCTTCCGTCTAGATAAGAGGAGACACGGATGGAAGGAGTTCATTACCATGAGCCCTCCTGGCACAGACACTCCGTGCAGGGCTGCTGAACTACACACCAGTGAGTCCAACCCCCCAGCTGCTCTTCACGGGAGAAGTGTCAGCACCTTGCTTCCGTAATTATTACAGCCTTGGAAAACTCAAGGGGCAGCTCTATTGTGTCCAATGGGTCACTGCGTTGTAGCAACTTGATGGCAACGGGCTTGATTATGGTGCTCATTAAATGAGAAGGTAGATGTAAATGTTCGTCACACATTAAGCACTCAAGGTTACATACTGCACATCGCTGATTCTATAAGCCAGACAAGTCCCTGGGCAGTAAGAAAGGTTATCAACATGCTCGGCTATTAAAAAAGGACTGGCAGTCTGAAGCCATGCAGAGGCCTCTTGGAAGAAAGGAGGCTGAGCTGCTCCTTGTACTAAGTCCGTCAGTGAGGCCCTGTAGAACACAGTTCCACTCTGACACACACACACACACACACAGCAGACAACAATGCAACTTCAGGAGCACTGCAGCTCCGATCTGCTCCAAGCCCTCACAAGCTCCCCAGGACCCAGCCAGCACTGCTGACTACTCTGACAGGGACCACAGTAGAGAGAACACTGCGGAACAAAATGCAGCATCATTTAAAAAATGGCCAGACTTGTGTAAGCTATGAAAACAATAACAATTTAAAATTTACCAGGTGGTACATTTACAAGGGTGGGTGCTGGGAGCTTGACACCAAGGGCTCAAGTAGAAAGAAAATGCTTTAAAAATGATGAGGACAACTTATGTACAAACGTGCTTGATACACTTGATGTATGGATTGGTTTTAAGAGCCCCCAATAAAACGATTCTCTTTTAAAAAGAAAGAAAATGCCAGACTTGTGGGTTTACAGAGACTGTTGGAACCTCCAGAACCAGGGACCCTTCAAGCAGCAAAGAGAACTCACTCATGGGACTCGGCTTATGAAGAACTAGGGGTGCGAGGGAGGATCTCACTTTTCAGATCAACTGCACATGGTGGAAAGGGGAGCCCTTGCTCAGGAATAAAGCACAGAAGGCAGGAAAGGAAAGGAAAGAAAGACAAACAGTGAACACAGGGAGAGAGGAAGGACAATGGCCCTGACATCTGGAGGATGCCAATCAATGTCACCAAACAAAATGAGCATGAATTGTTGAATGGAAGACCCATTTACTCTGGAAACTTTCACCAATCAACAGATCGATAATTTCATTATAAAACTAATTGCAGTTTTAGTGCACATAATTGAGCAATCAATCATGAACATAATATTTAATGAAAACATTCCAAACTCTGGGTTAAAATATTTAAGATTATCAAGCTATCCCAAATGGACAATTATTTTATCTCAAAAAGTTAAACATGAGTATAAAGAACCCTGGTCACCACATTTGACCTAACATAGTACACCTACTATGTATCAGGCACAGTGTCGGACGTTTGTTGACATTGTTAGGTGTCTTCTAGTTGGTTCTGACTCAGTGTCTCCTTCTGAACAACAGAATAAATAATGTCTGGTCCTATGCTATCCTGAAAATCCTGGCTACGTTAGAGCTCATCGTAGCAGTCACCATGCCAACCCACCTCATTGAGAGCATTTCTCTTTTTTGCTCTTCTTACACTAACCATGAATAAATGAACTCATTAATAGTGAAAAATATTGGCTGGCTGACTTCCCTCAGTCTCAAGTCTCACTCACATCGAAATTGCACCCCTTCTATCAAAATCTCCTTTCCATTGAAGCTTCAGGACCAGTAATGGTAGAACTGTCCTTGGATGAGAATCCTCCTTTTGCCCCATCCCTATCTCGTCAGTTGAATTTGATCAACTTATTCCCTGTATCCAGTTTTGACATCCACAAAGAAGCACAGACTTTGTGAGGCTGTGATAGTTCAACGAGTTAAGACATGTAAAAAATACACAGGACCTGGTATGCTTCAGCACGCAAACATTATTTTAAAAAGCAGTCTCCAGTTGTTCCCATTCACCCCTGAATTCTGTTTACCTCCCTGTTCTTGAGAACTCATGAATGACCTGTTCATTATCAAAATCAAGTCCTTATCCTACTTGACTCCAACTTCCATTCTACAGGCCAACTCTTTGTTCCTGGGGCTCATCTTCCCTGCTCCCAAGCAGAGTGTGGCTCTCCTTGCTCTCTCTGGCTTCTTTCCCTCTCTGGCACCAGCTGCTCCAGCTCTCTGCTCTTCGGCTCTCCTCTTACCCTATCTGCTTATAAGGCGAGCTTATCTACCATGTAAGGGGTCTTCACTTATTGTCACACATGTCCAGTCCATCTCAAGGCTGATCCTGGGGAATGAATGACTGAAAGAATGATTGGACCACGCAGGTATTCCAGCCCAATTTACCTTTTCAGCTCCCAGCCTTTCTGTTTCTAGTTTATCTCCATTCAGTACAAAACATACTGCCTTTCCTTTTCCTGGTCTCCCAAATGCACTTGCAGTCCTGAAACAACAGGAGATGCCACGACTGCTCTCTCCCCAAAACACCCTCTCCTCTCAGGTCCCACAAGAAGGTCTCTTCATTTAAGTGTGCATGCTCTCGATTCTATCACTGTGCACACCAACATCTCGTTCTACTGCTTCCAGGATCTCAGAGGGCCGGACCCACATATAATGCCACCACATTGGCCTCTCTATACTATTCTGATCCCATCATGCCACTGCTGGGTTCCAGGCTCACATTGGAATATGAATCATCTCTAAGCGAAGTATGAGTGCCTCGTGTGCCGAATGCTGGCCTTTGTCCTTGGGAGGCCTCCTAAGAAAACATAGTTCATGTCTCTAAGGACCTAATTTGGCAAAGACCATAGTGTATTGATTAAAGAGTGCCATGAAATCTAAGATGCAGCTATTTCGCTTTCCCAAAGAATAAAAGATACACAAATAATAAACAATGAGATATTTTCCCATTTAAAAATTTTTATGAGGAAAAATGTATGAGTTTTTTATTTATTTATTTATTTTATTTAAAAGAGATGATCTTATTTTTATTGAGAGGGGTGTTTTAGACTTCGCTAAATGCTGGTTTCTTAATACATAATCTAAGACCCTGTTTTCCCAAATGAGCAAGACCACCCCAGGGGGCTATAAAAGCAGATGCCCACACTTTATTCTGGATGAAGGGCTACAGGACAAAGGTTTTTATGTATTTTATTTTGGATACGTAGGTAGTTATTACTGGAGCCTTCATGTCAGTAAGTTCTTGCTTCTTACTGATACTTTTTTAAAAAAAGTCTTACCACCACATAATCCACATCTCTAACAATCCAATAGTTGAATCATATCAAGAATTATACAATCATTTACCGCAATAAATTTTTATAACTTTTTATCGTTAAATTGGTTATTTTTTGGAGAAAATAAGTCTTAGTTTAGATCCATCGATTTCAATTTTAGATAACCGTGATAGAATAATTGCGTTAAGAGTAGGTTTGCATAGCTGAGTTTTTTTAAATCATTTTTGGGAGGTCTTACAGTTTTTATCACAATCCATCCAAATATCGTGTCAAGCATACTTGTACTTACATTGCCATCATTTTGAAAACGTTTTCTTTCTACTTGAGTTCTTAGTATCAGCTCTGTCCCCGCCCTCCCCCCCCGAACCCTTGATAATTTATAAATTACTATTGTTTTCATGTCTTACACCAACAGCCGTCTCCCTTCACCCACCTGGGAGGGGGTTATATGTCCACCATTGTGATCAATTTTCCCCCTTTCCCCACGTTGCCTTTACCCTCCTGGCATCACTACTCTCATTATCGGTCTTGAGGGGATATCTGTCCTGGATTCCCTGTGTGGCAAACTCTTATTTGTACCCATGTACATGCTCTGGTTTAGCTCAATTTGTAACATAGAATTGTGGTCATCATAGTGGGGGGAGGAGGCCTTAAAGAACTAGAGAAAAGTTATATGTTTCAACAGTGCTATACTGCACCCCAACTGGCTGGTCTCTTCCTTGTGATCCTTCTGTGAGGGGTGTCCAATTGTCTACCAATTTTTACATATGTAAATATATTTATATACAATAGGGAAATAGATCTATGTACACATATTTATACATTAAGTATTAAGGTAGCAGACGGGCATTGGGCCTCTACTCAAGTACTCCCTCAATGCAAGAATGCTTTATTCTAATAGTCTGACATTCTGTGATGCTCACCTTCCAGACATGATAAAATGGGTACATAAAGTAAATGTGGTAAAGAAAGCTGATTGTGCCCAGGTATTAAGAGATATAACATCTGGGGTCTTAAGGTTTGAAGATTAACAAACAGCCACCTAGCTGAGAAGCAACCAAGCCCACATGGAAGAAGCACACCAGGCTGTGTGATCATGAAGTATTGATGGGATTAGGTCAGGTATCAAAACCCCAGAAGAAAAAATTATAATGATGTGAATGAGCGGGAGGGTGGAATGGAGACCCAAAGCTCATCACTTTTAAAATAAGTTGTATAATCACAATCAGTTCTAGTGCTCCCCCTCCCTTTCACATATATTGTTTGTTTCCCCAACCCCCTCAGCGCCCCCGTCTCCCATATCCTCCATCCATACATTCCCTATAAACCCTTGCATCAGTTACCATCACTATGTATCTACTCCTCCTGTGCTTCACAAACTGGAGAACCCAACAGAAACAATAAAAAACAAGGAGGTAAGGATAAAATATTATAAAGATCAAAATACAAGTAATCAGTGAAAACTAAAAGACCACTATGAATATTTAAAAAGCTAGCGAAAAAAAATTGTCATGCAACAAGCAAGAAATGCGTGCACCTAATAGTTGGGGTTACGATTGCTAGGGTTAGAGTTAGTAAGAAAAAAAAAATACTTGCACCTAGAAAAAATTCAGGTTGGGTCAAGAGGGAGGTCCACTGATCAAGTGTGGCAGTCACGTACTCGTGTCATTTCATGATTGGGGGTGTTGGGGTGGAGGCTAGCCTGTGTAATCTAGAGATAGTCAATGAGGCCTCTGTGTGGGCATGGCTTTCTCCTGAGAATTCTATTCTGGGAAGTCTCCCAGTATTCCCCAATTGGAGAAGAGAAACTTGACTCAGTCTCTTGGAGTCTGTCTACCGACAAGACAAGATGGTGGCATGCTGATAGGTCCTGAGGTACTGGAACCTGGAGAAGCCAGAAGAAAAGCCATATGGGCTTGCCCTGATGGAACCAGACCTCTGAAGCCAGAAAAGTCACAGAGACCCCTGGCAATGCTGAGATGCTTCTACTGCCAATGGATTTTGCTGATGGGCCCTGATCCCTGGAAATGAGGAGCCAAGGGGAGACTCCTGCCAGCATTGGAATGCTTCTACTGCCACTGGATACACAAGACTCCGCACCCACTGGCCTGTGACTTCATGAGTCAGAAGGAGACTTTATGGACTGGTATCATATGGGTTAATATCGGACTTATACCTTGGACTGGACTGGGTTCAAGTGTCAGGAGAGGCCGCTAGCTCACATTTGACCTACTGACTTGAACCAGACAGGACACCTACTCCTACCATTGTGTAAGCCACTTCCTGCTATCTGCACGGACAAGCATCCCCGGTTTTGCTTCCTTAGAGAACCCATATTACAGCCATCCTACAAGAATTTCCTAGGAAACCCTTAGCGTCCCATCGAGCCTATAGATAGTCCTGAGCATGACCCTTCAAGACCTTCAAATGTCTTTTTGCTGCCAATGCAAAGGAACACCTATTTGAGTCCCACAGGGTATCAAGATTGCTGTTTTATTGTGGTACATAAATCCAGGTGCACACCACCTTCACAAATGTACAGACCTAGGTGAAGGCTATTTGGATAAACAAGAGCTCCATAGCTTTATATTTTGGTTTCTATGGTGGTGTAGCAATACTTTTATGCTTATATTTTTTAAAAGAATAATTGAGTAATATTTTTTCTTAAATTGTATCCAGATGAAACTCTACCCCATATAAAATAGCCCAATAATCTGTATCATAATACTATTAAGGGTTTAATTCAATTTAGCTTCTCTGACAATTTGGGGGCCTAATAAATTTAATATTAAATAAGAATGAAAGTATCGTGACAGTGCCTCCCCTTAGACAGGTGAAGTTGGCCAGTCGGGCTTCTTCAAGCCCAGAAGCCAGTTATATTTAAGTCAAGTCCCAGTCATTTAAGAGCTTAAAAATAGTCTTCCGATGCATGCACTTGCGCCGCCCAGTCATGGCCATTACTGGTGGTGCGTACAGGGGCTCAAAACAGATCATGGAGGATACCCAGGTGATTAACTGGAGCGTTGAAGAGGAGGAAACAGAGTTGCAGTGAATCTGTGGGGTGTACCTTGGAGCCCCCTGGGGAGACTGCTTATTTTCAGCGGTGCCCATGGGCCAGAAAAAGGTCAGAGGGCGATATACGCAGAACTATCAGTATCGCTGTGTGCTACTGAGCCCATTCCGACTCAGAGTTACCCTGTAGGACAGAGCTGAAGCGCCCCAGGGGTTCCCGAGGCGGTCTTTTTTATTGGAGACTGGCTGATGCCTTTGAACCAATTACATTTTAATCCACAGCTCAGTGGCCCGTTGCAATTCCAGAGTTCCGTAGTGTCTTTCATTTGGGGGAGGAGGATTTGGGAAGGTATAGGAGGGAACTCCCTACGCCCCCCCCCAAAAAATGGCCAACTTTTTCCTGGGACTAGAGAGCCATTGCCTTTGAGTTGATTCTGTCTCAGTGACAGGTGTTCAGAGACTGCACAATCTTGAAATAAGCAAGCAGCCTCAGATTTCTCCCCAGGAGCTGCTGGTGGGCTTGAATCGCTGACCTAGGAGTTACCAAACCTACATTTAACTCACCGTGCTACCACAGCTCTGTGAAAATAGAGAACAGGTTATTGCTTGAGCTGATGCCTCCAATTCGGAGGGTAATTTTACTTTGGGAGGATAAGTTGAAGAAATTCAAATGAAAGTGAGTGTGATTAATAAATATTATTGACCAGAACTACCCATTAGCAAGCAAGACAATAACTCCAACTAGAGACTTTTTACAAGTTAGAGGTTATATATGCCAGACAGGGTAGCAACACTTACAGTCTGTCTCTCTCAGAAATGTCATTTATATGGGCAGTTTATATGTTAACTTGCCTCCTACCAACAAGCTGGTGTGGCATCTCCAAGGCAGAATGCTTGCTTTCTGACATTTGTAGCCCTGAGGGTTAGTAATGAGGTGGGAGGGATGGATAAAAGGTCAGAGAAGACCAGAGTTTTCCATGTGGGCAGGGCAGAAAGAATGGAATCAGGGGCCCATGATACTGTGTTCTACAACTCCTGTCCCCACTTCATGGGTTTCAAGAAAATGAAATGAGATCAACTGTAGCAAGTGATTGGTAATAGGAACCTAAGACCATAAAAAGTCTCAATAAACATTTGCTACTTGCTTCTACCTGCTCCTTGCCTAGTACAAGGTAGGTGCTCAAACCCCAGTACCCCCCAAAAAATCTGTGTGATTAAGTGGGTACTGAGAATGAATAGTGTATCTCATATACTCATTAATGCCTAGATATCCTAGGACTGTGTGTTAGTCTGGGTAGACTAGAGAAACAAATTCATAAACGCGCATATGGATACAAGGGAAAGGTTTATATATAAGAGGAATAGAACATGAGAAAGCATCCCAACCCAGTCCAGTTCAAAGTCATAAACCCAATATTAGCTCATATGTCCATAAAGTCTCCTTCTGACTCATGAAGTCACAGGCCAGTGGGTGCAGAGTCCTGGCACTGGCAAGAGTCCCATCATGACTCCTCGTTTCCAAGGCTCAGGGTCCATCAGCAGTATCCATTGGTGATAGAAACCTCTCAGCAGACTGAGCCCCGGGGGCGTAAGTGTTTGAGTGTGGGCCTACAGCCTGTGGGCTTGGTGGTTCAAATCCAGTGGCTGCTCTCAGGAGCAGCGCTGGGTAGCTCCCACAACCACCAGAGGGCAGGGATGCCAAAAAAAAAAAAAAAGAAAGAAAGAAACATCTCAGAACTGGCAGGGGTCTCTTGTGGCTTTTCCGACTTCAGAAGTCTGGTTCCATCAGGACAAGCCCATGTGGCTTCTCCTCCGGCTCCTCCATTCTCCAGTAATCAGGATCGATCAGCATGCTGTCATCTAGTCTTGTCAGGAGTTCGTCATCTCAGAGACTCAGTCTAGTTTCTCTTCTTGAATTGGGAGCCTTCCCAGAATTCTCAGGAGAAAGCCATGCCCACACAGAGCATGTGGGCTACTCATTGGCTATCACCAGATTAACAGGCTAGATTCCACCCCCTACATCCCAATCATGAAATTGACATGACAAATACATGACCGCCATAGCCCACCCCTTGTCAATTTCACACTTTTGCATAACTCTGTAACCATATGTAACTTTTTGTTTTGTTTTGTTTTGTTTTTTTGGGGGGGGCAGGGCATCACTGTCCTCAGGTGGTGGGAGTAGGAGGCCCAGACTTTGCTCCTATGGAGCTGGAATCGAACCTCCATTCCAGTGGTTCGCAGTCCCGCGCACAACCACTACGCCACCAGGGCTTGGCCCTCAACTTTCAAATAAACAACAAAATCATATCTATACCTAACAGGATAAAACTAAAATGCATACAACTCAACATGTACCACCATCATTTAAAATAGCATCCTGTAAGTGAACAGAACAAAAAGTATCTTATGCCTGCTGAGCCCTGAGGGTGCAGTGGTTGTGTGCGGGACTGTAGCCCACAGGGTAGATGGTTCAAATCCAGCAGCAGCTCTCAAGGAGCAAGGGTGAGCTTCCTAATCCCACCAGGACAGTGTTGTGGAACGAAAAAATAACTTATGCCTTACAATTGCAGTTACATAATATCTACACCTTGACCCTATAATCCTATGAATATATTCCCTCATCTGTGAGAGTTTGTAAACCAACCACTTCCTGCCTTTATCCTAATTTTGGGTATCCAATTTCTCTATTGTCCACTTACATCAACCGAGTGTTCTGAGGAAACAATCATATCTTTCAACATGAAGAATCTTCATTCCAGTTGGTACCTTGTGAAGTGTGCATCCATTAGCAAAGTCAAATTAGGAAAGGCCATCCATAAAGTCAGCAGCGATATACACCAGTTCACAGGCTTAAATAGTTTCTTTCCTCTGGTCGGGTTCTGGTCAACTCAATGTGGGCTGTCTCACTTAACCTCACCAGGGTATCCATTGGTCACCTTCCCTTTAGACCATGATCCCATCACAAATTCTCAACAAGCCCAGCCTTCTCATGCTAGGTCATGAACTTCAGACCAGTCAACCCGCTCTCATTTTCTTTATATCCTGTAAACCAAGTCCACGGGTGTCTGTGACCAAACTCCACCCACCTCTTTATTGCTGTATTTCTCCTGCTTCCACTGATAAGTAATAAATCTGGTCACCTAACAGGCATTTCAGGCTTCCTTTAACATTCAGTCCCAAAGAGGAGTTATCTTCATGGTTCCAGATTCCTTAGCTTCTGAAAATAATCACTAGTCAATATTTTCCAAGGAAACAGACTTCATCCTTCTTGTCAGTCAGTCTGACCTTCTTTCAGAATGCAAATATCCTGAGTAATCCAAAACACTGATATATTCAAATGGAAATTTTTACCACTGAGCTAAAAATATACATAACAGTATTCATTTTTGCCACTTCATATAGAAATACCAAAGGCAGAATCCAAACAAAATAATCAAAACTTTAACTTCCCATATTGTTTCCAGAAAACAATTCAGTAAACTGCAGGACCTATCTGACTTCTGGCTAGCCAAAGAAGAAACTATAACATGATAGAAGTCAGACAAAAATCTACTCTCCATCTTTATGATTTGTTTCTCCAGTACCCCACTAAGGTACCATATTGTTTTAATCTGGGTAGACTCGAAAAACAAATTCATAAACACGCATATGGATATAAGGGAAAAGTTTATATACAAGAGCAATGGAACATTGAGAAAGCATCCCAACCCAGTCCAGTTCAAAGTCATAAGCCCAATATTAGCCCATATGTCTGATACCAATCCATAAAGTCTCCTTCCGACTCACGAAGTCACAGGCCAGTAGGTGCAGAATCCCGGCTCTGGCAAGGGTCCCCTCATGGCTCCAGGGCTCAGGGCCCATCAGCAGTAACCATTGGTGATAGAAACATCTCAGCGCTGGCAAGGGTCTCTTGTGACTTTTCTGGCTTCAGAGGTCAGGTTCCATCAGGGCAAGCCCATGTGGCTTCTCCTCCGACTCCTCCATTCTCCAGGAATCAGGATCGATCAGCATGCTGTCATCTAGTCTTGTCAGGAGTTTGTCCTCTCAGAGACTCAGTCTAGTCTCTCTCCTCCAATTGAGAAATACTGAGAGCCTTCTCAGAATTCTCAGGAGAAAACCATGCCCACACGGAGCCCTCATCAGCTACTCATTGGCTATCACCAGATTAACAGGCTAGACTCTCCCCCTACATTCCAGTCATGAAATTGACATCATGAATACATTTGAATTTTCCTCTCCTCTTCCCTTCCCAGTGATGGAAGAGGGAGCGTCCTCTGCCCTGAATAGCCCTGTGGCAACCTTAGCCTTTAATTTAGTGACAAAGATGATGAAAAAGGGAAGCAGAGAGTAACAAGGAAGGCTGCCTCAGTTATCAGAAGAGGCGCTCCAGCAGAGGAAGAGCAGCCTGGGACTGATGAGGTGGATGGCACCCAGCTGCACTCCAGCTTGACCACAGGCTGTTTATTGTGCTAATGCATGTATGGACCAAGAAAGTCGTGAAGTATTTTCAGGAACATTTTCCTAAGAACACACCAGGCAGGACTTGGGTCTTCTGGAACCTATCTGCCTAATTCTTAGATTTCCCGCTGTACCTTGGGGAGAATGTGGTAGGCCCAATGCCCGATTGACTCTGTGGTCTTCCTCTTTCCATCCATCTCCAAACAATATGCAGTGATTGAGACCTTGGCCTGCAACAAGGCCCCTGTCCTCCGGGATTGTAGGAGCCTCAATGGCATGCAAATCCTGAGGCCTCCTCAAGCCCTGATCCTTGGGGTGAGGCATAGTCTCCGGGACCAGTAGTTGTTTCTCTTTGCTGACTTGCCCTGCCAGTACCATCGCCTGGATAACCCCCTGCCTTATACCTCCCGGGGCCCTCTAACTATAGAGAAGACACTCAGGGCCCAGGGAGAAACTCCA
Organism: Nesogale talazaci; assembly: GCA_004026705.1. NCBI lineage: Eukaryota > Metazoa > Chordata > Mammalia > Afrosoricida > Tenrecidae > Nesogale > Nesogale talazaci. The sequence goes on from PVJH01003947.1 coordinate 74,052, forward strand.
TGCAAGGGGCTGATCTTGGCTGAGGACTCGGAGGCGGAAGTAGATTCTAAAAGCAACAAAGTATCGAGGGCCATGTTCTCCCCTGTACTGACAGTAGTCCTAGAGAGGTGAGTTCTGAAGGAAGTCTTCAAAGGAAGAGGGACTATCTTCATAGAGATTTGGCATACACCTTGAGGCTGAGGAATGCTTCATTCCATTCGCTCTGCTGCTGAACGTGCATTGGGCACCTCCGCTCTGACAAGCAGAGTGGCCATAAAAGTATCAAGAGATCCAGAACTAAATAGCTACCTCTGTTACCCTCCAGACACTCATCACGGAATAAGGTATCTCTTCTGGGGAAAAGTTTTGAATTTTCCTCTTTTCTTCCTTTCCCAGGGATGAAGAGGGAGCTTCCTCTGCCCCGAACAGAGCCTGTGGCAACCTTAGTCTTCAATTTAGACAGTGACACAGATGACGAAGAAGGGAATCTACAAGTAACAAGGAAGGTTGCCTCAGGTGCCAGAAGAGGCACTCCTGTAGAGACAGAGCAGCCTGGGGCTGATGAGGCGGATGGAATCGCAGCTACACGCCAGCTTGACCAGCACCAGCCTTCAGGGAAGACGAGAGACAGGGCTGCGATGGTTAAGAGGGATACAGGCAATGGGGTGGCTCCAGTCAAAGTGATTCTGGAGAGAAGTCATCCAGCTGGGGAGGATAGTGACACAGATGTGGATGAGGACAGACATCTTGGAAGGACACCTGAGTGTCCTTTGGAAAGGGGCCAACCCTCCAGCTTCACTGACAGTGATACTGATGTGGAAGAAGTGGGGATCCCTGCAACCATAGTTGTCGTTCCAAAGAAGAGGAAACAGATATTTTATGGGGTTGATAGGCCTGGTCCTGGGATGTCTGTCTTGGCACATCTGCAGAAGAGTGAGGCTGGTGGTGATGCACATGTAGGGGAGCGGTGTGAGGCTCTACTGGCAGTCCCTCTGGAGAGAAGCCAGGAAGGTTCCATAGTGATCAAAAGCGATAGAGATGACAAAGAAGAAGTCTTGGCAGCACTCACTTTGGCACATCTTAAAGAGAGCTTGGCTATGACAAACACCAGAGGCACATATGTGGGAAGAAGCCAAGGTCTCGCCTGTGATCCCTCTGGAGCAAAACCAAACTTCCCCTGGGAGAGACAGTGACACAGATGCTAAGGAGGAGAGGCACACAGGGGGAAAGCGACAGGCACTCCCTGAGGATGGACCCCTTGTTGCACATTCAGAAAAGAGCCAACTTCCTAGTAGGGGTGGTGACAGAGAAGTGGGAGAAGGGCTCACCTGGAGAGAGGGCAAGACTCCAGCACAGTGGACGCCAACCAGAAACAGAGGAGAAAGTTACACATCAGGACCAGCAGCAAGTAGCTGTGGAAGGGACAACTTGAACAGAAAAGGGAGCTGGGAGCTGAAGGAAGCCCAGCCAAGATGCCTATGAGGCATGCAGAAGAAACCCAGCCTCTTCCACATGAGGACTGCAAAGCAGAGGAAGAAGAAGCCCATTCCTTCACTGCCACAGCTTTCAGATGTAAGAAAGTTCCAGCTCCCAGCAAAAGGGCATGCGGGGACTGAGTGGGCTGCAACTGGCCTGGAGCAGGAGAGGGTTCTTGGAGATAGCACCCAGGATGGGGTGCCTGCGGCACAAGTGGAGCAAGACCTACTAGATCTATTGGCGGACACAAGCACTCCAGGGGACCCTACCCAGCCACACAGCGGAAGCCCAAGACCGTCCTGACGAGCCTGAGAATCTGTACCTACAAGCGATCCAGTGCTTTGGAGCAAGAGCTTAGGTCCATAGGCGTCATCAAGAGCGTGGAGGAAGAATCTACTCAAGCCTTTCTACCGCAAGAAGAACCTGGTCCTTCCTGTTAAGAGTTCTGAGACCCCAGGTACCCCAGATGAGCCATGGAAACTCTTACCTACACAGACATTCTGTCCTAGGAGCCAGAGGCCTCAGAGACACCCCCCCCCCCCCGGGGTCCATGGAACTCGTCCCCTCTTCCCACCGGGGCAGCTCCACCAGACCAGCATCCAGAGAGCCCAGTTCATCACACAGAGTCATTGGGAACTCAAGGTCAAGAGGTACAGGCTGAGGAGAAGCTGAGTGTACGAAGAACGACAAAAAGAAGAATGATCCCTGAGACAGAACCCTTACAGAGGGGGACCGAGGAACTGCTACCAGAAGGAGAACAAGAAGATGGGGCTGCAAAGGAAGACTTGGCCAATGGGCTGCAGAATAGAGAACAAAAACAGGTGTTAGCTAGAGACCTTCAGAGCCCAGACTCCAAAGAAAAGGTGAAGAGTGCAAATTCTGAAAGGACTAGGAACAGTTTGGAGGTAGAAATAGCGACATCCATGGAAATGCAAGAGAAAGAACTAGCGAGGCAGACTCTTGCAAGAGAAATGTCAGAAAGAAGCAGACAGGTCAGCACCAGAGAGAGAGAATGGGTTCTCAGGGGCAGAGGTAATGGTACCCACAGAAATAGTAGAAGACCTAGGCACACACAGCAAGGAGACCCAGGGTGGAGATCAGAACCAGAAAGGGCAGCCCTTGCTTCCAACACTAGTAGCTTCTGGCAGCCAGTCAGGTGGAAGAAGGGTAGCCCCAAGGAGACTCAGAAGGCGGCAGAGAGGCAGCATGAGTTCCAAGATGCAGCCTGCTGGGAAACCTTCCAGGGGTGAACAGGAATCTCCATCATCAGTGCCAGAAGCTTCAGCCACACCCCAGAACCCTTATCCCTCAGAGCCCGAAACATCCTGCCCCTCATCCCTGCTTTTCCCCACTCTTGTCTTTGTGGACCCCTCTGCCTAGGACCAGGGTCAAAAAAGGAACATAAAAGTAATATAGCCTCTACTGTTCTCCAAGCTAGAGCCTCTGCATCCAAAGTCTAAAGTCAGAGCCCGGGGATTTTCTAGGGCAGCACCTTCTATATCCTCTACTATCCGTGAAGCTTCCCCTGCTACTCACATCGACCAGCCTGTCACCCCCAAGTCTACATCTCAGGCTATTTGGGGCAGGACATATAGTGCTCTGTCAAGACCCGTGAACCAGTTGGGCCCACAGCCCAAGGTCTGACTTAAAATTCAGGCCATATCTCAGACCATGGGCAAGACACGTCGACCCTCTGCCAGGACTCTCAAACCAGTTGAACCTACAGCCCCTGAGCTCCAATCTTCTACTTCCACAGACCAGCCTGTCACCCCCCCAAGCCCATAACTCAGGCCACTAGGAGCAGGACACTTAGATCCTCCATCAAAACCTCTGAACCAGTTGAATGCACAGCCTCAGAGGTCCACCTTTCCATCTCCACAGACCAGTCTGTCACCCCTGTGTTATTGTAAGCCACTCAGGGCAAGACATGTAGGTCTGACAAGACTCTTGAACCAATGGAGCCTTCAGCCTTTATCTAAGCTCCAGTCTTCTCCCGCAGACCAGCCTGTCACCTCCAGGCCCACACGGAGCCCAGGCTTAGGACACATTGGTCTTCGGTTAAGACCTCTGAACCAATTATCTCCCAGGTCCCTGAGCTCTAGCCTCCTATTGCTATACATGATCCTCTGACCCCCAAATCCACATCTCGGGCTGTTCGAGGCAGGACAGATAGATTTGGTAAGATTCTTAAACCAATTGAGGCTACAGCCCTGGACTTGTATCCTCTCATCCCCTAAGCCCACATCTCTAGCCACGAGCAACAGAACACAAAGGTTCTCTGTCAATATTTCTGAGTACACGGCTGAGCCCTGGTGGCGTAAGTGGTTGAGTGCGGGACTGCAGCCAGCAGGCTTGGTGGTTCAAATCCAGCAGCGGCTCTCAGGAGCAGCACTGGGTGGTGCCCACGACCACCAGAGGCAGTAATGCCCACAAAAAAAAAAAAAACTCATTCGGATCACAAACCAGGTTTAAGTTTAAATTCTTGGGCTCAGCCCCGGTGGCATAGTGGTTGTACGCGGGACTGCGGCCCACTGGGATGGAGGTTCAATTCCAGCTCCCAGGAGTAAAGGCTGGGCCTCCTACTCCCACCACCAGGGCAGTGATGCCTAAAAAAAAAATTAATTAATTAATTAAAAAAATATTTCTGAGTACACAACGCATGAACCCCAGTCCGCCCCTTCAAAAGCCCTGTGTTGTCACCCCCCAAGCCCAGCCCTCAGGCCACTCATGGTAGAACGCATAGGTCTTCTGCCAAGGATCCCTTTACTATCTGATCTTGAGCCTCTCAAATTCGCAGATCAGCCTGTCAACTCTGAGCCTGTATTACGCACCACTTGGAGAAGGGCACCCAGATCTTCTGTCCAGACCCCTGAACCAGTTGTGCCCACATCTCATCTTCAGCCTCCTACCCCCACAGACCCGTCTGTCACCCATGAAGCCAGCCACAACAGGAAGCAAAGGGGCACCAAGAAGCTGAGAGAGAGTTACAGATGCCCTTGTCTGGGAGCCCTGTTCCACAGAGGAACCACAATCTCAGTCTCAAGAGTCACCAAAGAGAAGCAACTGAGTCCCGTCGGGACATTCCTGACTCTGCTTGCCCTCAGATGCTTGAGACACCCACTCACACTTCCCAAATCAAAGGGGAGGAAGAGAAAGGTAGTTCTGGGTTGGGTCCAGAGCCCCAGCCTAAGACCTCTCAAACCCACAGGAGGACCTTACCCTACCCTGGATTCGCCCCCACCTCAAAAACGGTCTCAAAGAGGGCAGGTCCCCCAGAAGATGCAGTTCCTGAAAGAACCACTGAGAGGAGAGACTGCAAGGGAGGAAGAGAATGTAGTGATGCCAGGACCAGTCAACAGAAGAGAGCAGACAGAGGAAGCGCCCAAAGGAACTCGAAGCCACAGCTCACAACAGCGTCCCAAACCTAGCCAGCAGTCCACAGGCCCCAATGTTCTCTTCGCAGGTGTGGTGGATGCTCGTGGAGCGCGGGCTGTGTTAGCCCTGGGCGAAGTCTGGCCCACTCAGTGATGGAGGCTTCACATTTGGTCACTGATTGAGTCTGCCGAACAATCCAATTTCTGTGTGCCCTGGGGCGAGGCATCCCCATCCTCTCCCTAGACAGGCTACAGCAGTCCCACAAAGCTGGTGGTTTCCTGTGCCCGGATGAGTACGTAGTGACTGAGCCTGAGCAGAAGAACTTGGGCTTCAGCCTTCACGAAGCCCTGGGCTGGGCTCAGAAGCAAAGGCTGCTAGAGGGTTATGAGATTTATGTGAGCCCCGGAGTCCAGCCACCACCGCCACAGATGGGGGAGAGCAGCAATTGCTGTGGAGACACAGTCCTGCCCAGTATGCCTTGGTCCTACAAGCCTCAGAGAGTTGTAACCACTTGCTCCCAGAATTTCCTGCGATGTTCCATCGCCCTCCATTCCGACTCCATCTCACCTGAGTTCCTGCTGACAGGAGTGCTGAAGCAGGAAGTCAACCCAGAGGCCTTCATCTTCTCCACTCAGAAGCCGGCATCCACCTGAGAACCCCCGTGCCCTTTTTGCCTCCTCAGCCTGTAAATAAACTGTGACCAAAAGCTGGGGGGTGGGGAGGAGAGCTTAAAAATAACTTGACCTTAGGGTTCCAGATCATCTTTCTACAATAGAAATCTGTGCATACTCAATTAGTCTATTGTCTGGGTTTTTTTGTCCTCTCTTTTTTCAAATAAGGTGCTACAAGAACTCCATCTTCGTTTCCATGACAGACCTGAAGCATACCGTCATTGAGAGAACACAAGTACATCAAATTGCTTTTGCTTGGCACCTGCAAAGCAAGTCCTGCTATCTACTTTCTATTCTGTGCCTTTGTTATCAGAAGCAGGGAAATGCTTCTATCACACACGGTCTGAAACAGAGCGGAGGCAGGGGAAGGAGTTCATCCTTATCAGTCGGGAACTACAGAAGATTATGGAGCATTACAAGTCCTAGCCCCTTGCTTCACCAGGCCTGGTGGCATGGGGATTAAGTGTTGGACTGCTAAAACCAAGGTTGTCAGTTCAAATCTACCACCCCTGCTCTGCTTACGAAAGATGAGGCTCTCTCTTCCCTTAAGACTTAACAGCCCCAGGAAACCCAACAGAACAGTTCTGATTGACCTCAACTGGGGCTGGGCCAGCAACTGCTCTTCTGAAAGGAAATTTGGTGCAGCCACTTCCTCTCCTCCTCCCAAGTCTCTCCGTCCCTGTGTCCACCAGACCTACAATACCAAGATGCCTCTACAGGAATGTCACAGTCTACGATTCCACAGCCAAGTGGAAAACCCAGATCCATTACTGTGATTCCACTTGTGATCCCCCTGGAGAGCTGCCCCATAGATTTTCCAGGGTTAGCATCTTCACAGACCGGGGAGCCCACGTGGCGTGGTCATTACACCCACGGCAAGGTTAGTGGTTTGAAACAACCAACTGCTCGGGATAAAGACAAGGCTTTCCACTCTCGTGAACAGTTAGTGTCAGAAACCCACAGAGGCAGTTCTCCCCTGTCCTACTGGGTCACCCTGAGTCAGAATTGACCTGAAGGCAGTGAGGGAGAGAATCATCAGAGTCAAACTGCTACCCACATCTTTCTCTCGTGAAGCAGCCAGTCAGCTCAAACTGCCAGCCTTCTGGTTAGCAGCTGTGCCACCAGGGTGCCCCCTTATTTGATGTCAGCATTGTGGCTGAGTCGGCATCTACACAGAGAAGGAAAAGCCGCCCAGTCCCGCCGCTCTCAGTGGTCCTTCCTTATCAGAAGGCTTGTGCTTGCTCTCCCTGGAGATGCCTCCCAAGCTGGGACTCCCAGGCATGAGTTTCAACAGGCCAACTTCAAAGGTGGGGCACTCACAATATATTTGTAAAGCGACTTTTTTTTTCTGTGGCATCATTGCCCTGGTGGAAGTAGGAAGCCTAGCCTTGCTCCTGGAGAGCTGCTGCTGGATTTGAACTGTCAATCCAGTGGGCTGCAGTCCCACACTCAACCAGTAGGCCACCAGGGCTACATTCTTAATGTTGCTTGTCTTACATCTATTTTTTTTAAAGTGTCACTTCGATCAGCCAGTCATATGGCCTATACATGATTCGCTAGATCAATCCATACTTTGCTAGCTTATCGATAGATGGGAAACACCTTTTTTGCTAAATGTATGAGGTCAAGAATGAAAACGCTAATACTTACGTGGATTCCTTCCAGAAAAAAATAAAATCGAAAAGTCTTAACAAGCAGGACTGTTTAACATCCTAGTCACAGCCCGATGGGTGAATTTTCACAGACCTGTTACTGATGCCTTAACAAGGGGGCTGGCATGCCGTCACTGCAGTCATTCAGTCAGTCACTCGGGGGAGGCCATGGCCTAAGAACTCAATAATGGCAGGAATGTCGGTCCAAACAGCATCATGAGAACTCTGCTTCCAATATCTCTGCACTTGGGCAAGTCACTAAGGTTTTCTGAGCTGGCTTCCCCTACAGATAGCTTGTCTGACTTGATGCTTTCCAATGACTGTTGACAATCAGATTATATCATACACACAAAGGGCGATAGAAACTAAAAGGAGACAAAACCAAACTCGATGCCAGCGAGTGAACTCTGATTCCCAGCAACCCTATGGGAAACCTGAAGAGTCCTCTGCAGAAAAGACAACCTGCGGAGACACAGGCCTGAGGGCTGAAGCAGCTGACTGGGAAAACCACTGGAAATTCCACTAAGACAGCACAGCCAAGCTGCTGCTCCCTGAGAGCCTGGTCACATGGAGAGACTGGGTGTTGGTGCTGGACTTGTTCTGAACACAGCAGGTGGGAGGTTAGATAGTGGATTGGGGAGGGGAGGGGAGACCAAAGAGACTTGTCCCTGATTTCCTGTGGGTAAATTCAAGTCCCTCAGTAAAGCATCAAAGACTTTCCACATTTGAGCGCAGCCCACACTTCCACGCCCATCCCTCCCTTCTCTCTGAAGGTCACTTGACATTAGTGACGTCACACTGTCCTCCCTAAAGAAACACTGCCTGGCCATGTTTCCAGGCCAGCCCCACGTTCTTCAACTGTGCTGGCCCCCTTGACCTCTCCTCCTCCTCTGTAATACTTTCCTCCAGTTGTATTTCTTCTTGTCCTTCAGTTCCTGATCAGACTGGACCATCAGTCTCTCAAATAGATTCCCCTGCTTCCCACAGCAACTGACCCCTGCCCTCCTTTCCTATTGCACTTACTATTACTTCCATGGGAGGAGAAGGATGGGGGGTTTCCACTCCTGAAAAGAGTTAGTCTCAGTAACCCACAGGGGCAGTTCTACCCCATCCTTGAGGGTCATTATAAGTGGGTATCACCTCCATTGCAGTGAGTTTGGTTTCGTTTTTTCATTCAGTTCTATAATAAAACTCACTGCCAATGGAGTCAATGCTAACTCAAATGACAGGCAGGACAGAACTGCCACTGTGAGTTTTTGAGACTAACTCTTTACAGGAGTAGAAAGTCCTGTATTTCTCCCAGGGAATTGTTGGTTTCGAACTGCTGACTTTTGGAATCACAGTCAAACACAAAACCACTATGTCACTGGACTCCCTGTAGGTTTTTTTTTTTTTTAAGTTCGGTTAATGCTTTGCCAAGTGGACTGTATGCTTCTTACACAGCAAGGTCATGCATTATCTCTGTAATGCCAAATATGGTAAGCACAGTTCCCCTGGCATCGGGTTTTACGAATGTTTATGGAGTGAATGTGAAACAATGTATCATCACACCCGGGACTGACAAGATTGGTAGTCTAAGCCAAAGTTAATTGTAAAGTACACCTAACATTTTTTTTTATGTGAAAGCTGAATAGGCAGAAATCTTAATTCAGGACAAAGAGGAAAATAAAAATGTTTGATTGGGGCCAGTGGGTGTTCAGTGGGAGAATCCCCCCTTCGTACAGATCTGGATCCAACCCTCAAGTCAGATTTGTCAGGTGTTGTAACCAGGCTTCTCCCTCACTCTCGATGATGCTGCCTCCGTCATAGTGACCCAATAGAACAGCAGACCCGACTCTCGAGGGTTCCCAAGGCTGGAGCTCTAGATGGCAGCAGAAGAGCTCATCTTTATCCCACAGAGTGGCTGCTGGCAGGTAGGGTCAAACTGTTGACCTTTAGGTTAGGAACCCAATGCATAATCCACTACACCACTAGGCCTCCAGCTTTCATATTGAGACAGGCATGAAAAAAGACACACTTTCCAAGCAATGGTCAAAGAAGCCCCTGGGAAGCACAAGGGACCCGGCCCATTGTGCACGGGGTCACCAAGAGTTCAGCAGCAGGCAACAATATCAGTACATCTGTTATCTCCAAAAGGGCTAAACAAACTTTAGGACAATGTGGTATCTTTGCCCCTGGGGAGGAAAAAAAAATATCCCTACCGTTTGTCCTTGACACTCCCACTTCTAAACCTCCATGCTATCAAGACAACTTGTAATTTCCCAAGAGGCACATTCTGTCTTCTTGTACTTGCTCTTTTGTTGATCTGAAATGTCCTCCCAGAAAACATCTTTCCATCTTCAAGCCTTAGCTAAACTGCAAATTTTCCTCTTAAATTTCCCCTGGTTCTCTTGGGTAGTCTTCCAAACTTCTTTCCAGAAGTACATACTCCCAGGCCCACCCCAGGAACCCAGGCCTTTATTGGACTCTTTATCAAAGGCCTGCAAGCATCTGTCTGGATATCTGGCCCCTCACTCAACAATGTATCTAGAAGATTGGTTCTTTTTGTCTTTGCATTCCACCCAGCTCTAAAGTGAACACAATAGATACTGTCTAAATGATTCAATCAAGGATGACTAAAGGCATTGACCAACCTAACAACATCATTTATCCATAACAGCTCACCTGCCCTCTGGGTTCAGGATGAGTGTATACTCAATCACCAAACTTGGAAGTGAACAAGCTCTGAGTGCAGACTCAATAGGGGTTTTTTTGTTAATTTTTTTTTAAACTGTGGATAAGAAACAGAGCAACTACTTCCAATGAATAGGATTTCATGCTGGTTCATCAAATCATATTCTAGTTGAAGAACTTAAAATAGGTAACACTGTTAACGTTTTTGGATGTTTCAGAGCCTGGAGTGGGGGAGACAATAAATGGTTTAAAAATCCCTCTCCTAGTAGGAAGGGGGAACCGATTATAAGGCTCTACATATAATCTCCTCCCTAGGGTACAGACAACAGAGAATTGGGTGAAGGGAGACTTCAGTGTACGATATGACAAAATAATAATTTATAATATAATATAATATAATAATAATTTATAAATTATCAGGGTTCATGAGGGAGGGGCAGCGGGGAGGGAGGGGAAATATGAGGAGCTTATACCAAGGGTTTAAGTAGAAAGAAAATATTTGAGAACGATGATGGCAACAATGTACAAATGTGCCTGGCATACAATGGACTTGGGTATGGATTGTGCTAAGAGATGTATGAGTCCCCAAAAGGATAATTAAAAAAATGTATCCCTCTCCTTCTTTGATTCTAGTAGGTTCCATTAAAACCCCTATCCTGCCTTTTAGTGCAAATACCTTTGGGAAGAGATTATGCAAGCTCCAAATCACTGTGGTTCTCAGAAGGTGAGCTATGGAATTTCTCTTCTGCCAGGAGGGCTTTCTTCCTCCTCCCCTTTTCTTTTTGCTCTGCACCCTCCATTTGCACAAGCAAGAAAACTCAGTTCAATATTAACCCACATTAGACATAGTAAAACCACCCTTCTTGGAGAAACAGTCCGGAGCTCCAGCCTCAGCTGAGCTCTGAACACAGCTGGGCCCTCCAGCCCAGCGTCACCCTCCCCGGGGATCTTCGCTCACGGTGCATTTCCATTGCCGGAAAGCTCCCCAGCCTACTTCAAACCCCCATCTCCAGGTCACCTGCCTGTACTTCCGGACAGGTAACATTCCTCCCTCGCTTGATTGAGGAGACTATGGTCATCTAAGATGTGTTCCCTCCCTCGATAGCCACCCTCCCTGATTCTA